>OZ010580.1:12970065-13137565 GCA_963932145.1 Acanthosepion lycidas | reverse complement strand
CTTATGGATGGCTTAAGTCGGGACGATTTTCCACTTCATAAAAGCGATCGAATTTTTGACGCTTTCTGCAATCCTTGGTCCAGTATTTCCCGCCGTCCCCAAGATATCGACCGCAACTTACCCAACGAATATTTAACCAACGCCTACATCAAGCAGAAGCTGCCGCCCATCAAATTGTCTAGGTATAACGAAGATCTCTTGTTTTACCTCTTCTATATATACTGCGAGGATACGATCCAAGTTGCTGCTGCTTACGAACTATATCAAAGAGAATGGCGGTATCACAAGACAGAGCAAGTATGGCTAGAACGAATTCCTGGAATCTCACCAGTCACTATCACTGACACTTGGGAACAAGGGACATATTTCTACTTCGATGTTGTGACTTGGCGAAAACATCCGAAGCAATTTAGAATAGAGTACAGTCAGCTAGAGGAGAAACCAATTTTTTTCTCAAATTAATAAGTTAATCTCTTCTATTCGCTTCTATATAATTATGTCTATATTTTGATTACTGTTAAGGCATAAACCCCAATTTATAAGCTAGAAGTTAACATTGTCACGGTATGTTTTACGTTATTTTGAGATTTTCTGCATGTTAAAACACAATTACGTGGCACAATCTTTAATATTGCTCTGACATTAAAACTTTTTTGCATTTATAAAGAAATAAAAGAAAAACGAAAGTGCTCAAGTCTAAACTTGTGTTAATCCAAACAATACATAAAATGAAAATGGTGATTGTCTCGCTCGTTGTGTTTAATAAATGGTATACCAAACATAAGAAAATTATTCCATCTTTTTTTAAACTAAGATCAGCCGCGGCATGCATTTTTTTTTTTTTTTTTTTTTTTTTTTTTTCCTCCTATGAACTTTTACTAGAATTTTGAAAACTCAAAGCCTGAATTCACGTATTTTCACGAATCAATAATTTATCAAAAAATACGTGGGAATTTTTTTATTTCTTTGGAAAATCGTCTATGCGCAAACTGAGCTGTTAAAAATATGATTTCAAATTTAATAAGCTGGTTTAAAATTTGCACACTATTTTTCGTTTGTTAACTGTTACACGAACAGTTATATAACTAAACGTGTTTCCCACTCTATAATTCTACTATACTCCATATTCGATGATTTTTCTCTTCCTAAGTTATTAGTAACCTTGTTCTATTAGTTAATAGTACAAATATTAATCGTGCCATAGTAAAACTGAAAGACTATTCATTTTGGCATATTGACAAGTTTTAAGAAAAAAATGCCGAGTAACGATTCAAAAATAAAATTAAGTAGAAAGTAAATATAGTAACGTTTATGACAGTCGAAGAAAAGTTTGCAACCCGACCGACTTCCCAAAATTTGACCAAATATACTTCCTGGTCAGGCCGAGAATATTTTCAGTACTCCCTTGTGTATGTATGTATATGAATTATTCTAAGGTGGTATTGTGCTGTGATTATACTGTTCAAGGGAAATACGTGCGAATTTTTCTTCGACCGTACTGGAACGGCTCTGTAAACTTAACAATGGCTGACACATTTAAGCAACGTCCCCGAATAAAATTTTTGCGCCAAGCTCTAAGATACCTGCTACTGAGACCCTTAAAATTCTTCCTTACTGTTCATTCCTTTGGTTTAATATGGATTTTTCAATGGCTTTCTCATTTCAAGGATGATCGAATGTTAGTTCAAGATAGAGTTCGGGGTAACCAACCACCAGCGAAGCGTCAGAAAGTGTGGAAAAATCGTGATCTGATGCATTTAGACAATCGTCGAATGATACCCTTGCTCTTTCACGCAATAGAAATCAAGACTGTCAATGAAAATCACACATAATCATAGAGTGTATTAGATAATCTTTCATTGTGTAAAAGAGGCACGTGGATCACTGTACGTTCAAAAGGGGTTTATTTTGAAGGTGATATTGACCAAATTTAAATATTAGGTTGGTGCAAAAATAATTTCGTTTTCTCGCATAGTAACATATGTTAGAAAACGAAATTATTTTTGCACCAACCTAATAATATATTAAATATAACATCTACTAGTGCAATACTTTAATTTTATGCTTCCTTCGGGAACTTTATAATATCACCCTGTCTATAGGTTCATGTACCTGCTTAATGTACTTAGTATATGAGAGAAAGGAAATACAACACTTCTATATCAGTCAGGGTTTGGCTACGGCATAACAGCCTCTGAAAGACCATTATGCAAGATACTGTCGAAGGCGGACGCAAGTGGAGTAGGCAAAGGCAAAAGCTGGTCAGACAACTTCAAAGAGTGGACGGACATGATAATGCCAGAACTGGAGGAGGTTGTTTGATTCTTCTGCCTTTAGGTGCCCCCACACTCCGACGATTGAAGCAGTCAAGCGACTGATGGTGGTGGTGATTTATATACCAGATAATAGTGAGTAATTGAATGATAAAATAGGGAAAAAAACCTGTTACGCGTTTCGTCTTTCGAAGACTTCGTCAGGTTAATAATTTTTATCGATGGAATCATACCATTTTGGAATCAAGCCGACTCCGTGAGCAAATTGAAAACATTCCGGTCCTGATCTAGACCCGCAATCCTGAAATTTTGGATTCCCAAGTTTTCATTACTGCGATTATTTTCGGCGATTTTTTACGTGAATAGTAGTGAAATAGAACAAACACCGGTTACAATTCTACAACATCTACTGAAGATGCAAGGACACTTAACTTTAAATTTTAACGTTTTGGTGCACAATGTATCTAGATGTATAACCTACAAACTTTATTCAGCTTTCTACCGCTTTTGTTTTTATTTTTATCGCTATTGCTTTAAATACCTCACAAATTAATAGCAGTAATCTTTTCTTTTAGGAAAAGGCACATGTTGCATGATCATTTAGAGTAGAAAAATGAAATTAGTGTATGCAAGCCAATAAGCAAAGTATTAAGAGACAGAAAAAAATCGTCAGAAACAAAGAAAGGATTACTGAACTGTTATGTAATATCAATCCTCCTATATGGCAGTGAATGCTGGACAGTCTCTTCACAGATGAAGAAAAGACTTGAAGCAACAAATGTGGTTCTACAGAAGGATGCTGAGAATAACATAGTTTTAGAGAAAATTGAAACAAAAATGCACTTATACTTAACATCAGAAAGAGACAGTTAATGTTTCTAGTGCACATAATGAGGAAAGAGGGTTTGGAAAATTGGATACTCACAAGATAAATTGAAGGCAAGAGGGACAGGGGCAAACAACAGAAAACTTACCTAGCGAGCTTGAGTAAATGGATGGCAAAACATGGCTTAGGAGAGATAACAAAAAGACAACATTTATTAAGAGCTACAAAGGAAAGGAAATTGTGGAGAACCATGATTGCTAACTTCCTGAAGGGACATGGCATTTGAGAAGAAAAAGCAGCAGCAGCAGCTAAACTGTACGTTAAGTTAGATATTAGATTTTAGCTTACATTAGTGGGCTTTGACTTAACAAAGAAAAAGCTCGTAAAAACCATGTAAAATAATTTTTTTTAGCAATAATATATATTTCCAAAGATTAACTTCAAGCACAAATTTGAAAGAATGAGATTTTCTGCGAGAGTCGAACTTACCAAACAAGCGAATGTATTGTAATCCCTCTACGCTCGGCGCTCTGCTTCTAAACAATGTGTGGACTTAAAAGTGTATATATATCTATATAATAAATGCCAATGTCAGTGTGCCAGTGTGTCACACTTTTTCAATGAAAGGGACACAACTCTCAATAGCTCATCTTCTTCCATTTTCAGTGTGTCATTGTGCCTCACTTTTTCCACTTTACTCTTAGGAGCCGTAACCCAACATATCGTACCATTTTGGAATCAAGCCGACTCTTTGAGCAAATTAAAAACATCCCGGTCCGGATCTGGATCGGCAATCCTGAAATTTTAGATTCCCAAGTTTTCATTATTGCGATTATTTTCGTCGATTTTTTAAGTGATTTTTTGCGACGAATTTTTTTGTACAATAACAAGTTTTATAACTTGGAAATAAATTTGGGAATAATCGAAATTAATTGCAAAATCCAGCAAAGTCACCCATGAAATAAAAACAATTGTTTGTACTTAAGGATCTACGTACATCAGATTGTCTTTAAATGACCGCAGAAGAATTATCGTTAAACTTTTAAAAGGTAAGCTTATATATTAATGCAATACTTAAATACAGCGATCAATTTTGAGTTCTTCTGTAGTTTATTGTTGCCTATCGCATCTACTCCTCTCTACCTATTAAGAGCCCTCCGCAGGAGCTAGTTTAAATGCCGCTCGATGGCTAGTATACATATATATCATATTCTTCTTGCCACGTTGGTCGCCTTTGTCCTCTAACCGGTTTATATGAAACTGGAATGAGACCAGTTTCCGTTCGATTGGGCTCGCGTGTTGATATAATAATCTAATGAATAAGACACAATCAAGACGCTTTACGTTCTCTCGAGATTGTCTGCATGGAAGTAGGGGAAGATAACACCTTAATGTTGCTTCTTGGATAAAACCCAGAATCAACCGCACTAAACATCATAACCAGAATTTCTGCTATATTCAGTGAGAATATAAATTAATTCACCTCAAATTTTGCTGTTTTCTTTTTTTATTTTATTTTCATTTATAAAAAAAGACTCAACTTTTAATCTAGACGAGTAGTTTCTATACGTTTTCTATCTATCACCCCTCGCCATCTTGAATCTCAGGTCACGAGTGTCCTCAGATTTGAATATTTTTTTAGCTGCCCGACGATTGGCTTCTAAACCACATCCCTAGCACCCACACCCTTATGAAGACACTTCTTTCTTGGTATTAGTTATCTTGTTTTTGGTTTGTTTGTTTTTTTTTTGTTTTTTTTTTAAGTGGCATTAATTTTGATAAGCCAAAGCGTGTTTTGTTCAAGAACAAAGTTCTACAAATTAATATCCATAAATTCTTGCGTTGTAGTAACTCAATTTACTTATCAATCCTGTGTTGGTATCATTAATAAGGCTGCCTTTTCTGGTAATTCTGTAAAGTTTCTTTGTTTTTATTTTTATTTTCTAGATGATCTTGGCTTACGGCCATATCACGTTGAAACACCGGTTCTCGTGCGATCACTGATGTTAAACAACGTCGAGCCTAGTCAGTATCTAGATGGATGAACGCTTGGGAATATTAGGTGCTGTAAGACTGGATGTGCAGGTGGTGTAATTGGGTAATGGTTCGGAATTGAAAGTCGGATAGACGAGTTTCAATTTCAGTTGGGTTCGTTATATTCACTTATACGCAAATACCCTTGGGAATGGCATGAATCCACAACTTATCTCCCCAGCTATGGGCTAATTAGCAGGATTTGTATCAGTAAATTATTATTATTATCTCCAAAATTATTCTTACAGTCTAAAAATCTTTTCTGGCTTCAAATAACCAGTAAAGTGTTGACAAGGTGTAGAAAACAAATCAAACTAGATTATCTTCTCTTTATCTGTAGTGCTGCGATTGTATGCATATATTCGATTAAAAAGTGGTAAAAAGAATTGGATTTCCATAAAACAAGTGAATTTTAGGGTGTTCAGGTGGTGCAGATAGAGCTTCGGAACGAGAAATCGATGAGTCTAGTTCGAATTCAGAGACCGTTATATTCACTTTAGCGCAAATATCTTTGATGGTATGAATCCATCTCTTCTCAGTTATGAGTTAAATAGTAGGGCAGCCTGGACTCTCTAGGCATGGTTGGTAATCAGTTTAAGCGAAGGACAACTCTGAATTCAAAACCTTGTGTAGCCCCAGTGGGAAATTATACTTGAACCAATGCCCGCTCAAAATAGTTGCAGTACAAACCCCGGTTTGGCGTTTTGTGGATGTTGAAGAAACACAAATAGATTTGTGCAGATAGACATACATGGAATCGAATAGTTATGCTGAAGCTGTGGAGGAGTGGAATCAACTGTTTTTGCAGTTGCCTTAAAGTCAAAACCTGCTGTGATGACAAAGTGAATTGTATCCGTTGTTATAAAAGAAATTGAAAATTTGAAATTCAGTTAGCTTTTTATTATTAATGATTTTTTTTTCAGGGTTAATAAGAGTTTGGAGATAGAATGATATTTGAATAAAAAGGTCTTATCCCCATAAAACTTTTAAAAAATTTCCTCCATTTTTTAACTTTCTTTTTTAATAATGTTATCTGTTTATATCTATTCACTAAAACCTATGCAGATGTTGAAGCTGTAAATGTTCTGCTTAATTAAATTTAAGAAATGACGAAAACTCTTCTACTCGCGGCTCTTTAGATCTTAATTTCTGGTTAGTTTTTAATGATTGTTACCACAAAACTAGCTTTCAGTGAGAACATGACGTTTACAACAAATTACGCAACACTTATTTCGATTAACCGCGTTACTTAGAACAATTACTTCACTACATATTTCATAATTTATCTAAAACGCTAAAGTGATTAGTACGTTACTTAAATGAGAATTTTTCATATATTATAAAACTGGGTTGAAAGCTTTAAATCGAATGCAAAAAACTTGAAATGATGTAAATTTATTATGAATTTAAATTTATTAGAAACAAATGTAAATTATTTCTAAGACTTCTTAAGCATATTTAGTCGACTATTAGAACAGACGTTATGTCATGCGTGTCTTAGTAGAATCCCTGTGAATATGCGGTATTGTGGTATATGTTGGATCGAATGGAGATAAAGTTCTTGTGGTAATTGAGTCAATTGTAAGAATGAATGGGTTGTGAATCAGATTAGCCAAGTTAAGGATAGTGACGGCCAGCCCATCCTCCCTTCCCCTTCAGCCTTGTGCCACAATTGTATATTTCATACAATAAATAATGACTATTAAAACAGACTCTGTGTCTCGCTTTTCCCGTTCAAAAAATGATATGGCATGTTGAGAAAATGCCAAAAATTACTAATAAATTTTAAATTTATTATAGGTACCTCTCTTATTTTTGAATAATGTCGTATATGGACGTCCGTATTTACAAAAAATCGACACATCTATGCACACAAGGACAGAATCAATTTTTTTTTAACATACTGGGAGTCGTTGAATTATAGCGAGCTATCTCATTTGTGATTAGTAAATACAGTTTTAATTTAATAACAATAGTACTTGACCACTATGAATTAATACAGAATTTTAAAAGATTTAAAAATTCATAAATTATTTTAATTAAAATTAAAATGAAAACAATTCTTGTAAAAATTAATTATTCATCGAATTTTTTAAGGCAATAGTGTCCATAATATATTTTACTCATGAAAGCAATTGAAAGCTTTTCTAATTAAAAAAAATGAAATAAAAAAAAAACTTTTGAAGTTTTATGTTACGATTCAGGGATAATTTTCTACATTTGGGTGTCCTGTTTGATCAAAAGAATTTAATAATTTAACTTCCCCGAAGACTTGTCCTAATATTAAATATAAACAGTAAGCGATACAAAAATAATCTCTTGAAATTTCATAAAATAAAAGAGTGCAGATGAAAAAATATTTTTACAAAGATTTTCTAAAAATGAAATATTTAAAAAATAATTTAATTTATTTCTGAATAAGTAATAAGTTTAATTAAAAACCGACAATTATCTGATTTTTGCAAGAATTTTCAAATCAATTTGTTTTTCATTGCAAAAAAAAAAAAAAAATAAAAAAAAAATAAAAAAAAATCAAGGTCCCGCGTTAACTCAAAAACGTGATATTTAAACAACATTTCCAAAGTTCTAAAAAGGATTTTAAAAAATAATTTTTACCTAAAATAATGCTTTGATCTTTCCTCTTGATAATAAAATGCAAATATTTTGACGATAATATTTTATTTTTGTTTTGGGCATTTTTTCATTATCTGTCTTTATTTTTTGGAGGTACCTAGTTTAAATAACGTACTGACAGTTGCTACCGTCATGTGGCAATAATTTTAAGTAAATTGATGCAATAAAATAAGTAACAAAGAAATTTTTTTTAAGTTCTCTGAATATCAGTACCTATTTTGTCTCATTAGAGTTCCTTCCCTTTACGATCAATCAACTTTAAATCTATGCTACTCACAATTAACTGTCATCTAGTGTGTGCCAGTTTGCTAGTATTTCATTTCATTATCACGTTGAATTTGATTACAAAGTTGTGAGTAACAGAATTTGTCGTGTTCCCTTGTCACTGTTTAGTATTTGTATATAAAAATGGCGTATAAAGAAGTTTTTCAATATGTAATAAATAGATTCTCCATTCTAGTTTTCTTGTGTAATAATAATTATAAATAATTTTGTAAAATGAATCTGTTATATTCATCCAATGATTATCATTTGAAACTTTCTAATGCTGTTTTTATTTATTTTGTAAAAGTACAAAATTGTGGCTCAAGGCCGAAAAGGAGGGAGGGGTAACGACTGGTCTTCACTAACTATCTTATACCTAGCTAATCTGATTCACGACCCATTCATACATTACAATTTACCCATTCACCATATGAACTCGTCTGTCACCAATCAATACTCCATGCACCATAATACCACATCCACTCTAGGGAGACCTACAAAACATAAAAATTTAATGATACTAAAAGATATATACAAAATTCTATGATGAAAAAATGAGAGGGGAAGGAGATGAACCTATATTAACACAAATCAAATTAAACATAACTGATGTTAGTAGGACCCGTCCAACCCTCAAAACAGAGAGGCCACTGTATTCTGTCCACTGGACAAAATCAAGCAGCTCTCTCGCTAAGGGAGTGGGAAAAGGATCAAAAAATCATACGGGCATGGGAAGATATAAAGCTGACCCAGTCGAGATAAAAAGGGGCCAAAAACAAAAGGCCGGGAACAACACTTACTCACATTAACTAGGTACACAAAAGCTTGTCTAACCTAATCAAGGAGAGGGCTCCACAGGAAACTACCCCGATGTGACGTAGGCTTGACCTAAAAGAGAAAATCAACTTTGTAATGCTGTTTCGACAGAGCTATTTTCTTTTAAATAATTATGGTAATTACACTTTTTTTTATCCTTATGTATTTATATTTCTTATTGTAAAAAAGCCATTGTGGACTCTTCCACAACAAGCTAGTTAACCCCTGCTAGGAAATGCACTATTCCTGTTATAATTTTCACCATCACAATCTTACAAATATATAACAAGTATTCATTGGTCAATCACCTTCAATCTAGCTTGCTCATTGGTCAGTTCCGACCAATCAAACCGCCTGCATGCGACAAATCTGTTTTCCCGCTCAATATGCTTGGAGCCTCCCTCGTGATACACGACCATTATATAAGCAGAACACCTGTAAAACTTCCTGAGTTTCTTTTCATTCATCTCTCTCTCTCGCGCGCGTCTCATTCCTTGCTACCAAGTATCAAGATGTAATCTTTAAGAACTCCCGTCTTAGCCATTGCGGTCAGACGTTAAAGACGAACATTCACCCAAGTACGAACTCTGAAATCTCTTCTGAACTTTTACCAACTTATACAATACACAATTCCAAACATGCTAAAGAAACTTTATTCTTCTAAATTACAGTTTAATGTTACTTCCTTTTAATATGAACTCAGGTACAACTATTATCTAATCAAAGGGACACGACTCTGTCCTACCTTTTTAGTTCGCATGCATGTATATCAAATATTAATAAATTCAATTGTTATGTTTTGAAACAAGATGTTTATGAATCTTTATTATTCTCTATCTTGTATTAATTGTTGTGGATGGAAGATTATTGAACACACACAATTTCAAACCTTCTGATATTTCAAGCCTTCTGATAATTCCTCTCCAACACACATCACACACATCCGCAACACCATAAAAGGCACCGATGTGCAACTTACCGGATGCGTCTGGAACTCTCTGACCTGTTCCGAGTTTCGAGAGAAGATGTAATTAAACTATTTCGTGAAGAAAATTAACCACAACTTGGTAAATGATTGAGAGTGTAGCTAAGTCTGGCCAAGAGCTGTGTGTGTGCCCCCGTCACCGATTTGTTAGAACCTTAGCGTTCCGACTATTTTACAATTTTATGTAGTACTAGCCGAATTACCCGCGCCTTGCTGTGTGTCAGTTTTTTTGTAAGAAAATGATGATTGATTTTAAATCATTGTTACAATTTGTGGAGAAAAATGATGCCTTTCAGTATTATTCAATGATCTTGCCGATGTGACCATCTTCTGGCTTTCTGCTTCTATATTTTGACATTTTCGATAAGATTTTTGTTTTTATTTTATTGTTTTTCGTTTTATGATGTATTTTTTTTATCTTATTTTGTTTTTTATTTTAATTTTATGTTCTGTTGTTTTTTCTCGATTTTTCTAATTGTCAAAGATAATTAAAAAGATGTTTGTATTTCGAGTAATTTTAAGGGTTCTCCCTTAAAATTACTCGTCATCCAATTCTATTTTCATTTTTGTCCTTACATCTTCGATAAGTATGTTGAAACTTAGTAATTTTTTTTGTGAAAGGAAAAAATCAGTCTGAAATGTTAAGAAATAAAAACTATGATTTCTGAGATGAGGTATTATGTACACTATTTACATTATTCGGACTATTGTCTTCATCTTTGTCGCCATATTTATTACAACATTTCCGCCTCAAGGATACATGGCACAGTGGATAAAGGCGTTGGTTAGATCCATTGGCAGGACCCGAAGAGTGTGAGTTCAATACCCGGTTAACGCAGTGGAGGACTTGGAGAGGGGAATTAACAGGAGATAACTGATAACTGACATCCATTAAACATGGCATGTGGAACAAAAAACAATCTAACCCAGTGAGCTAAATAAAGGGTTCAGTTTGACATTCCGAACACCTGAAGAAGGCCGGAGCATACAGTGGCCGAAATGTTGTAATAAATATGGCGACAAAGATGAGGACAATAGTCTGAATAATGTAAATAAAAACTCATTTAATCTTTTAATTCGGTAAAGCGGAAAAAAGAGAACTATTTATTTTTTTCTTGAAATAAAATGAATCTTCTCGTATCACTGTTTACGTTTCTAATCAATTTAGGGTTTACATAAATTCTATTTAATCTTGTGACAAAATGCTGAGAAATTTCCATATTTGCTGTGGTTTGCTTACTTGCTACAAAGCTACAAGTATAGAGCAGCCAGTGAAAATAAATGTAAATACTCAGTAGTAGTTGTAACTAGGTTACTAATCATTACCACAATGCACACTTTACATCTTAAAGATTATCGATCATTTTTAACCTCATAATCTTCAGCTCTTACCAGGCACTCTTTCATTCATATCACACACCTCATTCATCATAACCATTTTAAGAGTAACCATCAACTTTGAGTAGCTCTAGAGCTTTGTACTACTAGGTAAACATTATTATTTAAAACATACATTGTGTAGGTAGATCTGTAACGTCGTATCTGACCATTTATAAAAGAGGACTTGTATAAAGACTAAATCAAGACAGGATGGATTAATTTTATGAGTTTTTCGGTGCTGGCTATTTAGTGCAATCGTTAAACAAACAGAGCCCAATATAATATATATATATATATATATATTGCGGGAAAAAATCTGCCTCGTCAGTCATGTATCGAAAGATACATGATCGCCTAAGCGCGTATCATGCATGACACATAATTGACTGACTGAATTAGCTCAAGCCCCAAGGCAACCCCAGATAGTACCTCTCCTTCGAGAGTGGGCTGAAGTCATTACCCGGCGCCTGAGACGTCCCAAATGGGGAAGTACTGAGCAGGCCTGAGCAATTTTTCCACGTTATTCCCGTTTTAAACCCACTTTAAACCTCGAGCTTGTGTCACATTCGGTAACTACATGGGCGCACTGAAAAATTCCTATTTGCTATATTATGCTGTACAAAAAATTATTTTGTTCACATTAACTATTTTTTTTTTATTTTCCTTCCAGTCATTAAGAAAAGGTAAATCACACCAATCACCATAAATTCAGTAGTTTAAAAAAATGTATTCTGCCTGGCCAATTTTAATGGTTGCTATTATTATTTACTTTTAGTAGCGTGCCCACTTCATGGCTCTCTACAGATTCCTTTTCTTTTATTATCTATGAATTGCCATGACTACTTGGGAAAACCACTATTGGAGTGGTTTCTCATTGCCTTCTCCACGGGTTAGAATTCAGATATTCCCTTCTTCCTGGAAAGTTCTGAACGATGTAAATTCTTATACATACAACAGCCTTGTCTACCACTAACTGGAGGAAGATTACTCGTTTTGATACCTTTTTCCGCCGGTGGCATTTGACTAAGCTGGAATTTGAACTCGGTTCGCCGAGTCCACTTTTTTGCGCTGACATCCGTTGCGCTACCAGCACATTCTATGATTCCTATTACCCACAAAGAGAATACTATTGCTTGGAGGAATTTTAATGAAGGCTAATAGCACCCCCACCCCGACAGTCTATTAGGTCATGATTTGATTTAATTTAATTTTTAATTTTATTGTTACCATAATTTTAGCGTTCGTTGCAATGCAAAAATTATAATCTTTTTCGCCATCTTTCCGAACTGAAATAAATATGAGAAACTTATTTATAGCGAAACAAAAAAAAAAGTAACAACTACTTTTTTTTAGTAATTATTACATAACACCTACATTCCAATTTTAGTTAATAGGAATCCTTCTGTATACATTATTTTCCTCTCTATTAAGGTTCTCGTGGACTTAAGATATTAAGGTTAAAGTGCATATTTTTCTAGATAGCAATAAAAACAAATTATACATGATTTTTTCTTTATCAAATCTGGCAAAAAAGATAAACATGCAATCTAGAGTTGCATTGCCATAACCGCGACACCAGTTCTCATGCGCCGCCTGACCATGTGGGTAATTTGCACACGTGGCAAATTTTTCAGTTCCCCCTTAAAAAAATATGGCGAGCTGGAAGGTAAACAAGAAAGAGAGAGGGGAAAAAAAGTAGAGAAAGGAAGAAAGAGCTATCTGGTTTCAGGAGCTCCCAGTTAGACGTGAGAAGTGGCAGTTGAGGTAAGGAACAGCCAGGAAATTTGGGCGATTACTACTTGTCTTCATTGCTTTGTATAAAGAAAAATATAGTTTTTCTTTTCTTTCTCTCTTTACTTCTACTTCCTGTTTTTTGTTTCCTCTCATGCGTATGAAAATGTCCTTCCACCCTCTCTCATTTATTGATAAGTTATTGTGAATGGTGAACCTGGTTTTTTTTTTACTTAGAATTGAGTAAATAAAATTTAATATAGCCTACAAGAATTCTCTTACTAGAGTTGTCTCTCTTTGTCAGTAGGGAATATTTCGAAAACAGACTTTCAAAACAAAACTAAAAAAATCCTACGACTACAAATTTCGATTGTTTTGAGAACACGTTAATTTTTTACAGTGAAATTCAGATTAACTTTGTACTTAAAAATTACATTTTTTTTTTTATTTAAAAAAACAAAACAAAAAACGATTTTTTTTCATTAATGCGATGAAAACATTAGTCTCTTTTCTTTGTTTAAAGAATTTTTTAGTCTTTTCTTTTTCATTTCCTCTCTATTCTTATATATCAGAAGGGCAAAGCTAAATCGAAAATTACGGCATTTAAGAAGCACTGTTGTTTTCCCCGTGGTTGCGTCTATTGCTCTCCGTAAATGTTTGTTTGTACGTGAAGTTATCAGAACAAAAAATGGGTATATATATATTATATATATATGTGTGTGTGTCTGTGTTGACTTGTTCTTCTTAGCAAACATTCATTTGTTAGAATAGAATAGATCAAGATTTTATTTATAATCCGACATAACACATGCGTCTTACTGTTCAGGTCTAAAATTCCAATGCAGAAATATCTAGGGTGCCTTCCAAGTTTTTGCATGATTTTCATCAATTTTTTTTTTCTTTTTAAATAAAAGATTTTATGCAAAAATTTAAAGTACAAACTACAAACTTAAAAGACAATCGCATATTTGTATAAATTACTGAAAAGTCGGAATCATCAACTTGAAATTTCTAATGTTTCTTGATCAACGCATTTTGCTTGCCGAGAAAAAGAATTGACAACTATTTTAAATAGCTTTCGATGAATTAAATTTACCAATTGGAATAAAGGATATGCAAATTTAAAAAGTTCCCGAAACAATTTTTTTTCAATTGTTTGGAACTACTTCTTAATTTTTTTTTTTTTTAACATTTAAAAAGTAATCTTTAAATAACGTCATGTCCCTTCAGAATGTAGGCGAAGTCAATCGTCATCGAGCAACCTGGTCAGTACTTAAATGGGTGACCGCTTGGGAGTACCAGGTTGGATGTGCGGATGGTGTAATGGATAATGGCTTGGAGAGCCGAATTTCAAATCAAGTTGGGTTCGTTATATTCACTTACGCGTCAATAACCTTTGGAAAAGTATAAATCTACTTCTCCTTTCAGCTATGGGTTAATCAGTAAAACTTATTTAAGTAAACCATTACTATCTCTTACAATCTAAAAATATTTTCTGGCTTTAAATAACCTGCAAAGGGGTTGATAAACCGCAGAAAACGAATCAATTAATAACTTTTTTTCAATAAGCATCTTCTTCTATAAAGCGAAAGTAAAGCATAATTCAAAAAAATATTAGATTGCTTACAATATTTTCCTATTTTTTAATTACTGGGTAGTTAAAAAAAATTATAAATGATGTTGACGTTGTACTCAAGTAATTTTTACACTTAAGTGCCCTTTACTTAAAAATATTCAGACATTAAGCTATCTATAATATCTATCAATATCTCATAAGAACAGCTACGTCCATGTTATTGTTAAATACTTTTCTGTGATATTTTAAACTTAAAAGTAATATTTATTTTAAATCATATTAATTAAACGTTAAATCAGTTAATCCTCCTCAAATGAAGTTTCAGAAAAGTATATCTTATTTTTGAAAGAGTTTTTTTAATAAATTGAATTATGTTGTGTTGACAGATTTGTCAGTATGGTCAATGTTAGCGATTAAAGAAAATAATTCGAATCAATTCGGTTTGAAATACAGCAAATTATTTTCAATATTGGGAATATTTAATCTATTAGCTTAGAATAAAAACTAAAAAGCTTCAAGAAAAACTTTTCATTTTTAAAATACTTTTTAAACCTAAGGCATCGCTGTTTTATACTTGTATAACGGTTTTTTATACTTAAGTAATACCGTTATAAGTTAGGTATTACTTTGGCAAAACAACGTTTCTACGTGTTTTATTTTTATTCATTTTTTTATGCAATAGTTTTCTCTATGACTTGTGTTTTTTGCTCGTCATCTGGGGAAAAACTTATTTATTTATAGAACAACCGAATCACTACGTCGATGAGGTTTCTTGTTGCTACTTCTCGTACGAAAACTCGCAGATAAGGCTTTTGCAAATATATTTTCCATCTTCGCGATTTGTAAGCATATCTTTTTTTCTTTTTTTTTCCATTACACAGTAGGCGTCATCAAATCTGTTTAAAATCGGAGTTTACCCAATGTTTTTTTTTTTTATTATCTACCAATATGCCGAAAGTACTGAATCCTGTTGGATTGATTGAATTCTTCCCGTTTTTACACCATCAACCTAACTTGTCACTGTAAGAAAAAAAAGGGGTTCTTTTAATTTTTGAATTACTTGTTTTTACAAAGCATAACTCTGCATATGGTGGCAAGAAGATTGTACTGCGCCAATCCGCAAAGGTTTGCTTACTTTGAAAGTCAACATTCGAAATTGTATTGAACATTGCCTTTCGTCGCGGGTGTGAAATATACAAACAAAAAAGTCCATTTTGGTTTATTAATTTCAACTGAAAGTTGAAGATAAATAAAGTCATTATTTAATATCGAATCCACCATTTTTTTTTTCTAAACATCATGTCATTTATGCTTACAGCAAAAAAATATATCTTTACCTAGTCTGGCACAGGACCACGACAGTGAAGCAGACTGTAACTTTTTTTTTATCCAAATTGTCTTGTCTTCAGAATTATTCTGAGAAATTTATTAACAATATGTCGACATGGAAAACTAAAAGAAATTCTTAGTAAAAAAAAAAAAAAGAAGTTATCAATATCCAGAAGGAGGCTTACAAAGGAGCGTTCGCTTTTACACTTACCTTGATAAAGTCGGATTGATGAAACGCGTCGGCAATGACTAAGAAATATATTTTCTAATTGCCCTTTTTTTTTTTTTTTTTTTATCCAAATTGTCTTCAGAATTATTCTAAGAAATTTACAAGATTATAAAAAAATGTGAGCAAAGTACAATGCGATATTTATTATTTACCTTTTAGAAAGATTTATTATTTAACATTTTATAAAAAAAAAAAAAATGGAAAGAAATCTTTTTATTCAAAAATTTATAAAAAAAAATTACAAAAAATATCACAATATGATGAAACCAATGCAATATTTATTATTTACCATTTATAAGTAACTATGAAAACAATATATATATTTTTTTTCAATATAATAAATGGTTTTCAATATCTTTGTTGTAAATTTTCAAGCATAAAGAAAATGTATAAATCTATATTTGCGTTTTATTAAAATTTTAATCATCGCTTTTTAAAAACAAATATTGCTGAGTGAGTAAAAAATGTTGGAATAATAGCGGTGTCAAGAAAATAACCGTCTTTTGACACCGTTTATTTTATTTTATTTTTGTATGTGTGTGGGTACAATGGTTAAACATTGTCGGAATTTCTACGGTTTGAGTTAGTTTTAATTGTTCCAATAATTATAACCAAAACTTTGACTTGTTCAATAATAACAGGAACTCGCAATCCCGGGATATTCGTCTCTAATAGTGAAATATAACCCTCGAAATCGCCATGGACTCTGTGTCTATATAAAGGACGGGTTGTCATGTGGCAGAACCCACAATACAATGACTGATTTCTCCTTTCATGTGCTTTCTCGTGGCCCTTGGTACGTCCTTTATTTTCGCTGTCTAGCGTCCACAGAA
This sequence comes from Acanthosepion lycidas, assembly GCA_963932145.1. Classification (NCBI taxonomy): domain Eukaryota; kingdom Metazoa; phylum Mollusca; class Cephalopoda; order Sepiida; family Sepiidae; genus Acanthosepion; species Acanthosepion lycidas. Next base: position 13,120,655 of record OZ010580.1, on the reverse strand, counting down.
GTGTAATCATCAACAAAATAGCTGAGAAGATTGATAATATCCTCTCTGGACATTCCTCTGTTAGCAATCATATTTGTGGTGACTTCAGTATTTACCACAGTGGTTAATCCATTCAAATAAACTCTATGAATAAGGCATGACGTCTTTATCGTTTACGAACTAACACAGGATAAGCTCACCCGTGTTCCCGACAAATCAGGACATCATGCAAACCTCAAATCTCTTCATCACATCTCGTCTTGAAAATGCTCTTCCTTGGGCGTTTCAGACCAATCACTGACCTGTGCTAAAGTTGATGAGCAGTTTCATAGGACAATCTTTCTGTATTCCAAAGCTGACTCAAACAGCTTCAGATCAGATCATGCATGGAGCAAGCTTCTTTCTCTGTGTGTGCATTCTTAAAAAAGTGTCTCCAGAACTGCTGCCCTCATTTCTGAAGAGATCTTTTCTAGCATGAAAAGTTTAATCTCCTAGATTAAAATATACCAACAAAAACCCACTCTCTTTTCCTCTTTCTCCTCTAGAATGGTGTGAGATGTAAGACGCGTTGCAGGGGAAATTTCTTTCCCAGGATAACCGGTTGTTAAACTCCAAAACTCGGCCACGTGACGCCACACACATACCTTTTCTAACAATAAAATATATAATGTTTGAGTTATCTGTATACGCACAAGTCTCTTGTATTGTTACTCTTTGTGTAAAAATATATGTAAAATTCCAGTACGTGTTGAAATTTATTCCTTCTGAAAATGTTGAAGTTGATTTCTTTGAAAGTTCTCAACCGCAGACCTTGATTCTCGTTTCGTTCGCGTGTCGAATGTCTGCGAGTCGTTTCGCTTATGCTCGGTTTCGATACAAGCCAATTGCCTAACCCAACACAAAGGGTTTACAATAATTGGTGTTCCTAAGCAGTCACTCATCTAAAGATCTCGGTAACCAAACGAGAACGTGAGCTTACACACATATATATTCTTAAAGTCTAACAGGAAAGAAATATATCCAAAATGACTTTAGCTAGCTTAAGATGATTTAACGATTGATCATGGCTGTTGAGCATGGAGTTCAATTCCAAATACCAGTCTTAAAAATTTTAAGACTATTATAGTTTGTTTATTTTAAGTTAAAATAAACAAACTACAATATTGGTGGACGTGTTTACCACTGTTATATACGCATGCAGCTATTTCTGCTTGTTTCATTTCCAATTTTGCTGAAGTAATCGTCGTTATAATAATGATGATGTTTTAATATTGTTGATATTATTTCTTCTTCTACTTTAAAATCAATTAATATTATTCGTGGGCTTGCTTAATGAGTTGTCGAGCCCAAATGATTAGCTTTAATTTAAAAGAAAAATAAGTGGCACAAAGCTTAAAGGAGCTGGTAATCGAGCCAAGTTAAAAAATTTCGAATACTGATTTTTAAGACCTGTTGGTTCATTGTAATTGGGGAAAATGAATGCTATTCAATATTCCATCTCTCGTTTGTTCTTGTGCCAGATTAAACATAGTAAATATCCATTGGTATTAAAACTTCGTAGCTTTATAATCTATGTTCCGCTTTGTGAAAAAGGTGTTAAAATCAGGGGCTTGTCCACCATTACCTCATGGGATCTTTATATCATAGAAATGTCAGCTGTCTTTCTGATTATAAGTATACGTTTGTAGCGACTGCTATGTTTTTCCACGCCCACATTTTATTTGTCTGCGATTGGGTAATAAATCAATACTGTCTTTCTATAGGACAATTTAGCCATCGTAGTCGTTGCTTTGAAATTTTCGGTTTTAAACCTGCTTACTTGTTTTGTTAGTACAAATTTAGCGATTGTTCAAATTTTAACCAGTCACATATTTTAGTGCAAAATCAACCAGCAGTTTCGCTGGGAGCCTATCTGTAGCTTTAAAAGAGGCGACTTTTTCACAAGCCGCCAGTAGTATCCACTAAATTTCGCCTGTCAACACAAACCTATGACTTTACTCACAACATTTCAAAGGCACACGCAGACACAGAATTTTGTAATACATACGTATCTCTCTGTGACTCAGCCAAGTTCAATCAACCAGGACTCTGTTGGTTTCTCTAACACAACACACTTTCTGATCAATTGTATTCTTGTGTTATCTATTCTAACAGCAGACTTGTTCTAATATTGATTCCTGAACATTTCTCTCTCACGATAACTTTCTTTGAAACAATCAATTACAAATTAAAATACGGTAAAAGGGAAGCAACTTCTTTCTCTGAATCTATACATTGAATACAGATTATTGTATATTTTGTTCTTATATGTTATTTCAATATATACTTGTTGATTTAAATTTGGAGTTTCGTTGTTTTCTTTAATCATTAATACAAGATATATGCGCTAAAGAACACGCCATAACACGTTTAATATTCCGCTAAAAAACTTCCTTATTTTTCACATGCTCTGACAATGGTATTCTTAACGTTTGTTTGTGAAACCACATCTCTGTCACTTCAACTATCTTCTTCATATGTGAGGAAATTGTCCAGCATTCACTTCCACATAGATCATATATTACATCGTACAGGGAGGTCCAAAAGTTTTGTACCCACTTCCTTATCTCTCTTTCAAACTGTACGAGTCCGTGTCAGCCATCTGAAATAGAAAATCATTATGTAGGGGTGACAAGAATTTCGGACCACCCATGTAGTTCAGCAATTTTGCTCCCCACCTGTCTTTTGATATTTTGTAAAAATTGCACTAAATGTAAACAAACGACTTTAAATACATTTCAGTACATTAGCATTAAATGCATTTTACTTTAATCAGTCTTTTCTAAAAATACAATAGATGTGCTTGTGTGTGTGTGGGGGGGGGGTATTCAATACTGGACTACTAGAAGAGTGTTAACCAGTTAGTGGGTGCAATACTTGCTTAGTTTCAGGCGCTGGAAATCCACACTATGCCACAGTGTAGACAGGAATGAGTTGTAGTAGGAAAACAAAGCTTTTTTTTTTTTTTTTTTTTTTTTTTAGGTCATTTTTTAGGTTAGTTAGTATTTCCGCAAAAAAGCGTTTCTAAGAAAAAGAAAGAAGCTGTTGATATTAAAAAGTGAAGCAAAAAACATCAACAGAAACACCCACGTATAACGTAGACTATTTTGACATAAGGCGCAGTTATTTAATATATGCCTATATTCGTCCCATTTTGATTGTGTTTTTCTTCTTCAGCAACGGTAACAATTCAACTCTACAAAGTCAGTGCTTAACAAAAAAAAAAAAAAAAAAAAAAACACGAAAAACAAAACAAAAACTAATTGTTATTCTCTTTTCTTGTCTGGCCAGTAAAATACTCTTGTACACATGCGTATTTTCTACATACATCAGGGTTTTTCTTTTTTTTCTCTCCTCCATTTTCTTTTACTCTGGGGTAAAAAAAATTCGGCGCCCTTTCGTATTTATATTATAAATACTTCGAAGAAGAGAATTTTTTTCTGCCGCTTTATTTATTTTTTCAAATGATTACAATAGATCGTATTCAAAGGATGTAAATAAATAACTTCATATTTCACTTTGTAGAATTTTCATGCAAAAGCAAAATAGATATAATGACCAAAAACAAATTTGAGACATTTCATACAAGTCTTACTTTGTTTAGATATGTCGTATTGGCTGCATTCACAGTAAATCTTGGATGTGCGGGTGGTGTAATGGATAGCGGCTCGCCATGAGAAATTGATAGAGCAGAGTTCGAATTCCAGTCGGGTTCATTACATTCACTTACGAGAAATTATACTTTTGAGAAAGATATGAACCCATCTCCTCCCAGTTATGAGTTAAGTAGTAGGATTTGTCGGAGTTAGCTACTCTTTAATTCCCTAATTGTTCAATAGGGGCCACTCTCCCTACACTATAAATACTGGGCAACTTCTTGCCCCGTTCTCTTTTTCATTTCTTCATTTCGGCGAATACCTCTACAATGTGAGCTCTCGCAAAAGATGGCGTTTTCCCATTTGTGGGAGACGCCATGAACATTATACACACATACACGTACGTACGAACATTCATCAAAGAACAAACACAAATGTACACACACACACACACACATACACAAATGTCTATGTTCATTGTAAATCTTGTTGTTTAATACATATATTTATTAGCATATATATATATATATATATATATATATATATATATATATATATATATATATCTCGGTCTTGTTTGTTTGTTTTCTTAACATCTTCGGTTGAGTCCGCCATTTTCTTGTAGTTGGACCTTCTTCTAGCAGGAATAAATAGCACGTGTTTCTAATACATCAACTCGCTAACCCACACGGTCCTCTACAGATTTATATCTTGAAAAAATTATTATTATTCGAGAGAAAAAAAAATATTAATGCCATAATCACTCATAAAAAAGAATTATTACAATCCAAAGTACGTTTCAACTTCAAATCACCCACAAAGGATTGATAAGCTGTAAAATTCAATCGATCAATCATAGCAATCTTCTTGATTAGAACAATTCACTGATAATAATAATATCAAGTTAATGTTGCGAACATATTTAACTCGTGATCCTTTTCTTTATCAGTATGAATATTAAGGAATTATCTTTTTAGAATTTTAGCAAATGAGATAAGATCCAGAATTGCAAAAAAATAATTTTATTTTAATTTTTCCTTTGGCAAACCCTGAAAGATACTTTCTTTTATTAGTAGTATTTCTTTCATTTCTGTCGCTTTTTATCGTAACTCCCAGTTTGCTATTCTTAAAATTTAAATAAGCAGAATGGCTTTAAAAATAAGCGACTAACTTCGAGAACCATAATTTACTTGCATCCCTTATATTTAGGAATATGTTTAACTGTAAGATCACCTTAGCGAGTAGAAAGGTGAAAGAAAGCCAGTATAAGTGCTTCAAATATATAATTATATATATATATAATCGTTATTATTATTATTTTTTTTTAGAAATGTGCAAGTCACACTTCTGAAAACACATCTCAGTTTGAAATAGAATGAGAATTAATGTGATTTTATATTTTATATATTTATAGAGTAGGGCAAATGATTTTCTGGTCACTTCGAAAGTAAGGTATTGTATTTTAATATGTTGACTCGTGGTATGACAGGCGAATGTAGTGAGTATGACAGTAGAACCTTTACGCTAAAACCATTTATATATTTTGGGGCAATGTTTAACCTTCGTGCCCGCAAAAAAAAAAAAAAAAAATACCGTGTCAAAAGTATGGTTAATTTCTTGTCACCGCTATTATCATATATACTTTTGACCATGTTTATTTACAAGATTAAAATTAAAAAAATAAACGAACAAAGTATAATGCAATATTTTTTTTTATTTACCTTTTTATAAAGATTTAATTAAAGAAATAAATTTAAAAAATCTTTTTATTGAAAAATTTATAAAAATTTGCGAAATTATCTAAATATGTAAATCAACTACAATGCAATATTTATTATTTACCATTTTCTAAATAACTATGAAAAATATTTTTTATTCAATATAGTAAGTAAATAGTGTTTATTTGTTTTTAATTCTCAAGCATACAGAAAATGTATAAATCCATATTTGGATTTAATTATTGCAAATTCTAATAATCGCTCTTTAAAAACAAAAATATTGACGAGGGAGTCAAAAGTGTACAGTGCCAATGGAATAATCATTGTCTTGACCCATTTTTTTTTTTTTTTTTTTTTTTTTTTTTTCAGGTACGAAGTTAACCATATTTATTTTTTACCATGATAACAGATGAACGACAAAATACTGCCTGACATGAATGTACGTACGTTTTTTGTTACTGAAAAACTGTGCTCATTCGTATACATCGATGCTTACTGAACGCTTACATAGATGAAACAGTTGGTATGAAAGCAGGCAGTAGATAATGCGTTTTAGCAGTGACGACAGCGATGTGTATGATAAGCCACAGTTTGAGCGGCCTTGCACAAGCTCTTGTATGTCGCTATCAAAAATGCATCGCCAATGATAGTGACCATGTAAGAAAATAATGTTTTGTAGCTGGAAACTTGCTCTATTCAACGGTGTTAGTATCTTATGTGGAAATAAACGGTAAGCATTATTTCTGGGGCGTCTCTCGTGTTTATTCTAAAAAGGTAATGATTTCTTTACTCATTTACCTGTACTCTAAATATATATGATAACTATATTTATGTAAGTTTGCAATTTCATTGTACTCGGTGGTGACTCAAAGGAGTCCGGAGACGTCGCTGAAAGTCCCTGAACGAGTTCTCTCTTCTTCGTAAATGACGGTGTCCGTGGAATCAACACGTCCGGTGATACGGAAAGGTACAATATTGTCGAACGAAAGATAGAATTCTATTTTTTAAATTATTAAAAATAAAAATATCTAAAAGTTTACATGAAGCAAAAAAAAAAAAAAAAGAAAAAAAAGCAGTGTATTATTAAACATCCGTTCTCATGGGTGTGTTCGCTTAATGGCGTCGAGTAATTACCATAACGCAATATCTCATTGGTAAGTATAGGAAATCTCTGCGTGATCTCTCTCTCAGATATATAGATAGATATAGATAAGTTCTATATATAGATAGAATATAGATTTTATATATATATATATATATATGGTAGTACTTGTTTGGAAAAAAAAACTCGGATAGCTCAACTTGCAGTAGAACAAATCGGTACCCGAGGAAAAACTGGAAATAAAAAAAGAAAGAAGCAAGAACATTAAAACAAGGCGAAAACAATCGTCAAGTGTTTAAGTCCAAAGAAAAAAGCCAAAACGAGTAAAAAGACAACGACATAGAGTTCTCAATACGCTAAGTATTAGGTTGGTGCAAAAATAATGTCGTTTTCTCACATATGTTACTATGTGAGAAAACGACATTACTTTTGCACCAACCTAATATTTTTTTGTCATGTGTTTATGGTTGTATTTGGTTTTATCAATAGTGTTCCGTAATTTTCCTTTTTGCCGGCTTTACCTTGAAGATCCGTTTAGGTGAAACCTAGGTAGGTTTGCCTGGTTCTAGATTGATAGATATAGAGATATAGATAGATAGATAGAGAAAGAGGAGAATACCATTGTATTTTATATTATCAAATAGATAATAATTAATAAAAAATTAGAAATTAATTTGATATTTATAGAAAGATTATTATAACCAGAACCGCGTTAAGATCAACTAATACTATAAATAGAAGCTAACAATGCGTTCCTCTTGTTCCTTACCTGGTAATAGCTAGATCCAGAATTACCGCCTTTACTTAATAACACATTATATTCATACAGTTAATATCTAAATTTCTTAATGTTGTAAATATAATAATTTTAATTAATGATCAATTCGGGAACTTGCGACTTTGTAAACATACTAAGCGACCGTCGCCCAAACTTTCCACGGACCAGCCAATGATTACCCCACGTTGCATTCCAATTCTCGATCTTGTGCACCAAAAGCTGGGAAAGAGCCCGCTGCATGCTCACAAGGTAACGCTTTGAAGGACAAACGCCACGTCCAGAGATAAGAAGGCGAACCTTGTTTCCCTGCATTATATGCAAGGTTTTATTCAGGGCTTCGTCTGCAGGTCCTGGTAGGTAGGTAGGTAGGTAGGTGATACTTGGGACAACTTCTATGTCAACTCTTCTCTCCTGCCAACTCCTCACTCATGTACTCATCTCAACGTACTGGATGCCAATACGAAATGTAGGTTTCGGAACCGCTCGACTGACATGACCACAACTCTTTCCGACCTCAAGCATGACTGTTAATATCGAAAGCAGCATTCTGGTATACACTATTTCCGGTTTTGTTGCCACTTGATCTCTAAAAAAACCCCTCATTCACCCTTTACTTCCCGTTTCCATTCGGTTAAAGTGGATTCCACTTAGAAAACTGAACTTCAAAACGAACCATCCGTTTGTCCATCAAACAAAAACACTTAAGATCGAGATAAAAACCACCTCTTCCTTTTCTACGTAGGTATCTATAATATCACAACTTAACACAAAATGCACGTCATACCAGACGTTAAAATAGATATACTTCGATGATACTGTAGAAGCCTGAAGAAAATTAGAAAATTTTGACGTTCCGGAACATTCTTGAAAGCAAAAAATCAAAACCACTTTCAGTCATTGTCACAATTGTAAATAAACTTCCAATAATTGTGGTGAAATTTTAGAATTGTAATTTATTAACATTTTCACAACAGTTTTTGAAGGTAAGTTGATTTTCTATGAATGCATCTTTTCATTGTAAATAATATTATTTGAAATGTAATTACAGTTTACATAAAAGTAAAAAGTACAAGCGTATTGACTTACAGAAACTAGCATGTAGTTTCAATGATCGGTGAGAATTTTGATCTCTATCCTCTCTTTAGATTGAGAAAGTTGCTTGGCGTAGACTTGTGTAGCGGCATTTTTTAGTTGACTGACTACGATCTATTGCAAAGTCTTTTTTCTTTTAAAAAATAAATTAAAATTTTTTTTAATTTACTCAAACCAATAACGATTGATTACAAATTCTCTTTTTTAGACCTCATGATCTGTTTTCTCCTGCGTCCGCAAATTTTAAGTTCGAAAATCTAAAATAAAATTTATGTTTGTTGTTTTTTGTAGTGCGTTCCGCTTAGTTATCCCTTTTTGACATGCATCTAAAATCTGTATATGTTAATTATTTTAATTATTAAATTTTACTGCTGGGCAGTCAGTAATTAAAAACTAAAAAAACTAAAGCTTTTTTTTTCTTGGTTTAAGACGCCTGCAATAATAGTTAAAGATCAAAATGGAACAAATATTTTTACCATATTTTATGTGGTTTTAAACTAATCTATTATTATATTTTCTCAAACGTGATCTGTACATTACAAGGTGTAATATTGTCGGAAGAAAAAGCCGTGAGTTCTTTTTAGCACTCTAAGCACGTGATACATTTTTAATGGTTAACCCGGCTCTCATTATAAGGAGTAAAGTTTCTATTAAATAGTAACTATGATTAGCACATACCAAACATTAGTGTTTAATGATCTCTGCTTGCAAAAGTTGGCAAATGAAATTATGGTTCAATCAATTGAATAAATGGTGAAAAATCGATTAAGTACACTTTTTTTATACTAATATTCATCCACTGCAAGGCCCAAGTTCTACTCAAGGTGGAGAGTTACTGTACGGTGTTGTAAGAAGCAGCAAGAAATGTAGTTCATGAGGTAATGTAAGAAAGATAACGGCTAACCCTAGACTCGATGATGTCAAGATTGTAGTGATCGGGAAGTTCCACATGGCAGTAGATTTTGGGAAGAAGCTGTCCGAGTGGAACTTATTTATTGCTAATGGAATACAAAGAGAAAGATGATTCATCCTTGTATACGTGGCATGGTGGGTCCTTGCTGCAAAGGTCAGGGTTGGTGGAACCAAGGAATGTAGCTCGTTAAAACAGCATGGACACAACGATAGAGTAGCAAGAGGCTATATAATATATATATATATATATATATATATATATATATATATATATTTTTAATTTTTTTTTTTAGTGCTAATTTTTACTTCGTGTTGATAGTCGGTGCTAGGTTTTTGCACTGGTGTGGTGAACGTCAGCACATTTTTGAGGAAGATATCATATCAGTCATCCTGCGCGTGTATTGGATTATCATGTATATCGTTGCTTAACCAAGTCCTGCTACAAGCATATTATTGCATTGTGATGTTCGGTAAATATAGTCATGACTACAGTCATACGCTTTTCAAAAGATGATACGAGTTAGCAGCAGACAACCATTGAATCTGCGTTTGTTTTTTGTTTGTTTTTTATGTTAAAAAATGGTGACATGTGTTGTCTTTTTGTTCTTAAAAAAATTAAGTTTGTATTTAAAATCTGCAATACCCACGATTAACAAATGATGAAATTTGACTTTAGATGTTCTAGATTCATCCAGTTAATGTTGAAGGGCCCTAGAAATTATTGCGTTTGTTTTAGCCTTTCCAAAGAAAAGATCAATTAGATTGTTTTACTTGTCTCTTTAAAGAAACAAAAGACTATAGATAGACTTAATCTCTAATTTCATGGCAAAGAACTGTGCCAGCTCGAAATAATAATAGGTAATGAAATTATTATTATTATTGTTATTGTTATTTACATTCGGACTGACACTGTTATCGATAACAAGTTGCGATAGACATACGAATATTATAAACGATTTGTCAATTTATGGTTTTGATGTTTTATTTAAAGGAGTGTTTTCACTTTTTAACATTCCCATTTTTGTTAGTATGACTCAATTGGGCTCATGTGTTCGTAAAGAAACCCAAGAGGCACTATATCCTGTTTTAAATTTCAGACTTGTTTCGCAGAATAACCCACGATATTATGTTTCATTTATGACTTTCACTTTTTCTTACCTTCAGTTACCAGATTTTATATTTTGAATGAAGAAAAAGAAGTCCCAGTTAATTTGAAGTACAAAGTCTCTTGCTCGTTTGGTTTATAACAATGTGACTCGTTAAAGAATAGATTTCATTAGTCCATGAGCTACGTTGCCTATCCATAAAAAGATAAGTATTTTGAATTTTTCATTGAATGAAAACAAATCTAAGCTTCAGGATATACATAACGGGAAAATATATATATAAAAAAAAAATCATTACATATTTATTGTATAAAAACTCCTAAACCCCCAATTATGGGTTAAATAGTACGTTGTACGGAGCTTTCTAGCATTGGGTAATAACCAAGCTAAGATAAGGAAAATTTTAAATTCCAAACCAAGGAAAAGATAACGGGAAACCACTACTCAATATTTCCTAAGAAGCAATTCACAGATAATAAAGAAAAGGAATCTATGGAGAGCCACGATCGGTAATGTCTCGTAGAGACATTCCTTTAAAAAATTAACTCAGTGCAAAAGGTTTAAGGTTTCAGTCTTGACAATAATTAGATAAATCACGCCTACACAACGTATAGAGGAGAAAGAAATACTAATTTCAAATGAAGTAGTTTTTTTCTTTCTCGTTTTTAAAGCATCTGCTTATACGAGGATCGATTGAAAAGTTCATTGGCTATGAAGGATTGATGCTAACGCTGTGAAATCTTGCATGCATTAATTTCAACTCTTATTATTAAATACTTTATATGTAAACTGACATTTGATGGGTGTTCAAAGAAGACTTGTAGTGACTTCTCTTGAAAATGGACAAAATTTGGCACCGTGGTGTAAAAGGGCTTAGCCATGAAAGAAATTTGTGCTGACGTGGCCGCCACATTACTGGATGACACCCCGTCTTTATCGACAGTGCAAGAGTAGCTGAATTAAGGAGGAGAAGGGAGAGCCAGAGACAAAGAGACAATCCATGCAGTGAAAACACACTTCTCCAAAGAAGTCCAACTGCAGGGAAGGTGATGGCCTCAGTTTTTTTTTTCTTAAGCAAAAGTCATTTTGTTTATTGTCTATCGTCAAAAGGGCAACACCATCAAGGAAAACTGATTGTAGCTTTTAACCTCCCTATTCTCCTGATTTAATCATCATCAGTACCCCAACAAGGAAAAATAAAAAAAACCCCACTTGTCTGGGAACCAGTATCACTGTGATGTCATATCTTCTGTTGATTTTTTGACCAACTGCAGGAACAGCCATCTTTGAACAGTCAGATGTCAGTTTACCTGGAAAAAAAAAAAAAAAAAAAAAAAAAAAAAAAAGATGCAATTATTAATAAGATGAATTGTGATTGTGCCGCGCTAGGAAAATTTTTTCTCGTCGGAGTCGATCCTTCAAATCTACAAATCAACCATTCGCCCTTGCATGGAGTATTGCTGCCATATATGGCCCGGAGCCCCTTCTGTTTGTCTCAAGATTCTTGATAAAACCCAAAGAAGAATCAGCAATGTAATTAGCCCTGATCTGGCATCTCGTCTGCAGCCGCTCTCTCACAGACGTACCGTCGCCTCCCTCTGTCTTTTTTACCAATACTTTCACGGTAACTGCTCCGATGAGCTGCTTTCGCTGGTTCCCAGACTTCATGAATTTAAGCGTTCTACTAGGCTGGCATCTCGCTCTCACCCTTTCACTGTCGAAACTGTTAAATGTAGTTGTCTCTTCTACTCCAATAGCTTCATGTCTCGCACTTCTCGCCTGTAGAACTTCCTCCCCATTTCTTGTTTCCCTTATAACTATAATCTCCAACTATTTAAATGTAATGTCAATCGACGTCTCCAGATGCCTTGATCTATCCTCTATCCTTCTCTTCATCCTATTATCTATCACTCCTCTTTGCTCTCGCTTCAACTCTCTGTAACCTCTTGCGTGCTAGTGGCCTCCCGCTTTGCTTTGGGTGAAATGCTTAAAAAAAAAAAAAATTAAAAAAAATGCAAGATTTCACAGCTTTTACATCACTCCTTCATAGTCAGCCTATGAAATTTTCAGCCTACCTTCGTATAATGTGTAGGAATACGCGCCAAGATCGGCCCATGGAATATGACGTCTGCCAACATCGCAGGAGTGATAAACAGAAAAGAAACGCAGATTATTCGGTGTGCTTAAATATTCTATATCAGCTAGAAATAAGAATAACCTTGACCTAAAGATGTGACATGGAGAGGAAGGCTTAATCTAATATGTTTTGAGAATGTTTTGTCAGTATAAAATTTGAATTTTTCTATGCGTATGTAAATGCATTCAGACGGATTATTTTTAACCAAACCGTGTAGATTACCTAATGCTTTCTTTATAACACTCGTATCATAAAGTTAAGGTAAATTAGGAAAAAAAAACAGTTTTGCAAAATGGTTTAAAAGCCTTTGTATACTAAAAAGGTCTTTGCTATCTTACTGAATATGGTTTTGAATAAAATCTCGATAGCGCGTTTTCTTCATTGGATATTTCTGAAATAATTTATTTGGGGTGGCTCTGACAAAGTAAATTGCATTTTTTTTAGATATCTTAGCATAGTAACATAACCGCATACGCATTAAGGATATGTTTGAAGATACGATGGGAAAATCTTTTAAAAGAAATTTAGGTCTGAGAGATCGTTTTCTGCTTTCATCATCATGGCTGATACTAACCCTCAGGAGAGTGATTCGATGCGCCTTCTCCGGCTAATATTCTCCGCTGACATCAAATGGAAACACTATACTGAACCTATTGCTGTTAAGAAAGTTGGTTTATGGAGTCGTGCTAGACAATTTTTCTCTCGGAATCGATCTTGCATATCTACCATTCGTCCATGCTTTCAATATTGCTATCACATATTGTCCGGTGCTCTACTATGTGTTTAGAGATTCTTGATAAAATCCAAAGAAGAATCAGCAATATTATTGGTCCTGATCTGGTGTATCGGCTTCAGTAACTTTCCCACCGCCATAAACTTGCTTCCCTGTGCCTTTTTCTATAAATATTTTCATGGTAATTGTTCAGATGAGCTCTTCACTATGGTACATAGACTTTATGGATTTAAGCGCAGTAATAGATTAGCAACAAGATCTCAAAACTTTACAGTTGAATTGGCTAGATGTAACCGCAAGTTCTATGTTAACAGTTTCTTTTCCAACGCTTCTCGCTTGTGGAACACTCGTCCAGCTCCATGCTTTCCAGCCATCTTTGATGTTCAAAAATTTAAATGCAATGTCAATCGTTATGTATTGTCTTCCTGATTACTCTTTTGTTCTTGCTCCTTAATAATGTTTCTGTTTTTTTAATTCTTTCACAATAAGTAATCTCTTCTGTCTTAGTGGCTTTACTGTCTTACATGGGGGGAATTTGATAAAAAAATTCTAACGGCAGATGGCGGATAATTTGAGAAAATCACATTTAGAAACGATCATCTACATAAGCAAACACAAATATGCACACAAACATTTAAAAAATGAATTATCCTACGATTTAGTAGATTGTCGGGTTGCCACCCTGAGATCTTGTACGTACTGCACGCAAATCTATTAAATATAAAGTTATTTCGTGACCTAACAGATTATCATGGTATTATACAAGGTCCTTTTCTATGGACGGAGGAATGCTTACTTGGTACAGCCCATTTTATCTCGAAGAAATATGTGACATTTTGTATTGGGTTATATTATAGTAGCAGCAGGAAGTTGTAGGGACTGAACTAAAGGGGAAAGCGGATTCATGATTTTCCAGATTCAACTTTTAATGCCATGTCTCTTCAGGACATAGACGAACGTGTCTCCACAGAATTACCTTCTTTAATATCTGTGGATTGCCAAAACTTCTTAGGAAAGATATTGCAGTAGTTTCCCGTTGTCCTCTCCACTGTTCGGAATTCAGTTGTTCTCCTCTTAGAATGGATACAAACCAATGCTAGCTGATGAATAAAAAACAAAATATCTCTAAAACTCCTTGAGATTAAGTTGTTTACATAAAAAACTATCCATCCTATTAGTTTAGTTTCTTATAACACCTTCAGTTCAAATAAACATAACACTGAGTGGAGGAACATGTTCAGGTCGTCGTCGAACCAGTGATCAGAATACAAGCCCATCCGTCAACTATAATATTGCATTTGGTTGCTGTTATCGGGATATTTGTAGCTATAATTTCTTCATTTATTTTACACAACAAATATTTATTTTTCAATCTGAACTTTAAATGCACCAACATTTTTTTTGTTTATTCACTTGTAGTATTAAGAGTAACACTATTATTTTTATTTTAGTTTTTTATTAGATGAAACATTGTCAACCATCATTACAATGTTTGACTAGTCTGGACAATCTCTCGATGAAGACGAAATTTGAAGTAACAGAAATGTAGTAGGATGCTACGAATACCATAGACTGAACATTTGAGCAACGATGAAGTTTTAGAGAAAATCGAAACACAAAGGACATTTATATTTAACACCAGGAAGAGACAGTTGATATTTCTAAGGCAAGTAATGAGGAAAGAGGGCTCGTAAAATTTGATACTCGTAAGATAGATTGAAGGCAAGGGTAACAGAAGAAAACAACGCATAACGTACTTAAGCGAGCTTTAGTAAATGGATAGCGGACGATTCAGGAGAGATCCCAAAATGATAAAATTTATTGAAAGCTACAAAGGACTGGAAATTGTGGCGAGCCGTGATCGATAACGTCCTGAAGGGATACGACACGCAGAAGAATGTACTTTCAACTTAATTTTTAGTTGCTTTTTATCGCAATTTTATTTGAAGCGTCAATGAGTAGACAGTCAGTTATGTGCCATGCGTGATACACGCTTAGGCGATCATGTATCTTTCGATACATGACTTCCGAGGAAGATTTTTTCCCAGAGTAGGTTGCCATTTCTTTCTGCGGTAGACCAGTTGACATCCAAAGTTATAGAACCCGGTCTGCTCTGCTATTTACCCATACCTTGCGGCAGGGGGAGAAGAGGATTCATACCTTTCCCAAGGGTATTAGCACGTAACTGAATGTAACTGCTGGTTTGAAATAAAGAAGCTCTCAGATTTCTACTCATGATAGATAATACTTTGTCTAATAATAAAATTGACATTGCTCCTTGTATATTTTCCATTGTTAGATTTATTACCAATGTCTTGGATTTACTAAAAATTAGCTAAGTTTTTAGCAGTTAAATCATTGATTCCGCCATTTTTTTAATGCAATCATTTTGTTTTCGCATATTTTATTAGAAAGTTTCCTACGGACAAGACTGTTCTCGTTCCACTGGCCATGTCTCGGGATATCTTATCTAGTTCTTACTTTTAGTACTGCTCAGTTATTGTTCTAAACTTTATCCTAAGTAGACACTGCCCGACCAAGGCATTGAATTCACAATTACTATGTTACCAAGTTCACGAACCAACGCTTTAGTCCACTATGCCGAAACGTTATTATCGCAGCAACAAAGATGAAGACAATAGTCTGAATGCAAATAGTGTAAAAAATAATTCCTTACCTCAGAAAATCAGACAGATGGATGTTTCTTTTTAATCCTAAGTAGAGGTGACTTTTTCGTTCCCATTTTCCTTAAAAATTCCTCGTTGCTCACATGTTCCGTTAATCTCTTTGAGTATCTGTCTATAGATCTACAGTTCTGTAGCTTCAAGTCTCCTCTTCATCTGTGAGGACATTGTTCAGCGTTCACTACCCTAGAGGAAGATTGATATTACATAACAATTGAACACTCTTATGTTTGTTTCCAACGAAAATTTCCTATTTTAAAAAATATATTTTATCTGGTTTTGAAAGGCATCTTTTTATTTATTTATTTATTTCAATGTGTCTTCGGATTTCAGTGTCACATTTCCATCGTTTGTTATATCAGCCCTAAGCTAGTTAAAATTTTGTATTTCTTTGATTTTGACGTCTCCAAATTCTAATCACATTTTGAGCTGTCTGTATTCCTAATGACGATACGATGGGAAAATCCTAGTTCCAGAGTTATTTTCTGTTTCTGTCATCAATACCGTATTGTGTTATTAAGATTGTGTCCACAGATAATAAATCTTATGCTGTTAAGATTGTGTCCACAGATAATAAGTCCTGGAAGAACTCTTAGTTCTCTTAGTGTCGCCTTCTTGTAAGCGATTCTTTTTTAGTTTCATAAGAATTTATTAATTTTTTAAAACTAAGCATTTAAGTTGCATTTGATAAGATGTCATAGATTATAACATGTCCGCTCTTCTCCACATCTCTTCATATATATATATATATATATATATATATATGAGAGAGAGAGAGAGAGTGAGTATGGTAATGAAGTGTTTGGAAATCCGTGTGGATAAGTCCAAAGAGGTTGTAATTCAGAGAGCTCAATGTAAAACCGGAGCAAATATTAATTAAATAATTAAGAAAAAGACAACCTTAAGGTACTATGACTATAATTTATTTCCCCAGAAAATATATTTTTCCTGGTTCATCAGGTCACATCTCTAGTAACAAAAGAATTAGGTTTCATTTATTTTTAATACAATTTTTGAGGGATATTTTTAGATTATATAAGGTGACAGTGGTGGTTGGAGGGTTATGGAAAGGTCCATCTTGGAAATGTAAGTAGGGATATGGTTGTTTTATTAAAACCATCCTTAATAATTTACTTAGGTTCAAGTGTGTGTGTGTATATATATATATATATATATATAAAACTTAAGCTTAGAACAAGGGAATTGCTGTATGTGGGATGATTACGAAAATACTACAGCAAAAGTTATAACAGAGACGTCGTTGACTTAAAACTCCCAAATGACTATTTTCACTCGATTTCTCCTGGAATTCATGCAACAAAAATAGCTGAAAACGACCCAACAGCTGCTTGCGACTCTTGAGCACGCCTCTGTGGCTGTTCGTTTGGCTTCCGTTACGCATAACTCTTCCTTTTCCTTCACCAGTTATGACGGAGAAATCTCACAGGCCAGGAGGAATATTACAAAACTCAGTTTGAGCGATTTAAGCCACTTGTTGGGAAGATGAAAAAATGTGATAGAGAAATTCTCAAAATAAAAAAAAAAAAAAAAAAAAAAAAAAAAATGAACGAACGAACACACGCGCATTAGTTCGATATGCCTTCCCTTGCTTCGTCACTTTTGTTTTTTTTTTTTTAATTCTTACGGAAAGGAGGTTAACTATAACACTTTTTAGTTTAGTTTTTCAACTCGTTTGAATGCTGATTAAAAGAATCGGGATCGGAATAAAGTATAGCTGAGATAGGTTCAATACTTTATAAATTATGATATACGAGATTTGCTTGGATGTATTCCTTCCTTCCTTCCATCCATCCAAAGTTATTTAGAAATAGAATATTGCAAACAGTCGCTTTGCAAATCCTTTAAATTCTCATGTAAAGTGGAGGAAGGAGAACAACAACAGTAGGAGGGGTTTTCAGAAAAAAAGTAATAGTACAACCATAAATCTAAAAAAAAAAAGTCATCGAGGCAGATATAAACGAGATGTGGGATTTTTTTTTTAATGCAAACAGATAAAAAAAGAAAATCCCCAAAAACTGGAGCACGACAAACCGGATATAAAACGGGAGATAAAATAGGAAAAGAAGGGTTAATTTTTGATCTGTTGAGTCCTTTTCATACAAGGACAGAGCAAAAGTAAGAAGAGAAAGTAATCAATAAATTTTGAGCTCGCAAGGTTTTGGAAGCTGAGAATCCATAATTGTATCAGTTGTCATTGGTACGTTTAGTATGGCGACTGACAGAATGCAGACGTGGGTGAAGGAAATTGGCATTGATTGCTAAGTGGAACTGTTGCAGAAAGGAATCCTCTTATGAACGGCAAGAATAATCCAAAACGTCAAGTAAAACTTGGAGTCACAGGAAAAATGCATAATACCAAATGCTGTTGACTGTGGCCATCTTTCCATGCATTAATTACCAGAAATTAAGATCTTACCTGAAAATCTTAATTATAATAATGACAACAGCAGTAACGATAATAATAACAATTTTTACTTTTCTCCAGGTTTTTCTTAATATGTGTAAGACCGAACCTTTCATTTATTTTTTTCTCATTCTCCTCATAGTTATATATATGTAGGCATGTCTGCAGTTAATCAGTAAGAAAGAAGAATACATTTCCGTCCTGAGAGAGTGGACCAAATCATTGCATGTTCTTTGAAAATCTTCGTGCCTTCATGAATTGTATGCCTTCACTTATTTTAACCAAAAGCAGCAATTTCTCCCCTCGGAAGCTTTTATACGACAGTTTGCGATGAATTCTTTAAAGTGAAGTGTTTCCTTGGTTTATGCAGGGGTCGAGTACCGTAGAGCAACTTCTCGTAGAGCATTTGCTTAGGTATTCTACTGTCTTCAAGGCAAATTACAGATATAGACACTGTGAACATAGGAATGAACACTGCATAGTGATTCAGTAAGGAGTATAAGCAGTCATTTGGCGATAACCCCAAGTGGACGGACGGGTCCGTCGACGAAACTCTGGAGTCGGGATGCTGAAGGTAACGTCAATCAGCTAAGTGAAAAACCTTTTACTTGTATTAATTATATAATCATCAGTTTGGGCACATAATTCAACACCGAATGGCGGCAGTCTGTTTCATGCGTGAATGCAATCTCCATGTATGAAACAAACTAAAACGATTCGGTCTTGAACTCTGCACCAACATTATTTTTTTTAAGCATTTCACCCAACCAAGGCGGGAATGCGACTAGTGCGCATATATATATATATATATATATATATATATACATATATATATATATATAAATGCTCAATCTTGGATATTGAGTAATTTTAACCGACAAAATACAGAATAACTTTAAACCATGTTCTAATTTATATATATATATATATATATATATATATATATATAAAGACAAAAAAAAATATGTTAGACGACACGTTTCATACTCTGAACTTTAACAAGCTAAATGTCAATAATATAGTCCACTAAATGACGAAACGTGTCGGCCGAGTCTTTTTACAGATACATATTTTACCTATATCTGAATTTTTACACGCAGACATATACCGTATATACTCATGTAACGCGCGATCTCGCGTATCGTGTGATCTCCAGATTTTCATTTATAAAATTATTTTATCATGTATCTTTTTGTACCATGCAACTTCCTTTTTGACAGACGAAATTGCAATAAACTTCTTTTCCTCTATGTGTGTGACCCATCTTGTAGTTAACAAAGTTAAAAAAAAAAAGTAAAAGAGAATGAATGTTGCGCGGCCGCTAAAGATGTCGACTCCACAAGCTTATTTGTGTTCAAAGAAAGGTATGAACAGCCAATGAGGAGACAAAGACGAGGGTTTATATTTTAACCAAACGCCAGTTTTATTTCGTTAAAACGACGTGCGTTTTTTAATATACAACGAAAAGAGAAAAAGATTTGCTGGATGAAATATCAAGTTCGGGTAGACTGGACTGGTAATATTTAGTGAAATCGATGGTAGGTAAGTTGATCGTCGGTCGGTTGGGCTTCCAGGTCAGGTAATAGAAATGTGGTTGAACGTGTCGACGACGGGAAGTTGAGAATTGGTCGATCTGGTCGCGTCGACGGTCTGACTGGACGTGTCGATGACGGGAAATTGGTCAAAGGCCAGGTAGGAACGAATTGGTGATGAGAAGCAGGTTAGTGGCTGCGCAAGAATGTAATAGCGAAACGGGAGCTGAAATGGTTGCCTCCTGGCCGTCTGATTCGACGATTCGGATGAACCGTCGGAGATATTCCAAGGAAACCTCCTGGCCGTTTACTTCAAGAATTCGGATAAATCGTCGGCGGTGTTCCAACATAAAAGTTCGGGGGAATCGTCGGAGATGTTCCGATCCGCAGATGGAAAATCTCCTCCCAAAACAGGACCGCGAATATTGAGATGATACAACTTCCCAAGACGGATCAACCTTGGAACACACGGTCACTCCGAAGAGTACCCCTCAGCGGGACACCGGGGAGATCTAAAAACATCGCACAGATACTACACCGCAGATCTAGCCCCGTGCCGAGAAACGGTATTGTATAAAAAAAATACAATTATGGCACAAGGCCCAAAAAGGTAGGGGTGGAGGCTGGTCTTAACTAACTATCCTGTACCTAGCTAATCCGATTCACGACCCATTCACTCATTACAATTTGCCCATTCACCATAAAAACTCGCTCATCACCGATCAGTCCTCCATATACCATAATACCGCATCCTCTCAAGGGGGACCTACAAAACGCGCCCCATGCCATAAAAATTTAATGATAATAAAAACTTAAAATTCTATGATGAAAAAATGAGAGGGGAAGGAATGAACCCTAAAACAAACTAAACATAATCACAAAGTGAACTAAACATAACTGATGTTAGTAGGGCCCGTCCAACCCTCAAAATGAGAGGTCGCTGTATTCTGCCTATTGGACAAAATCAAGAGGCTCTCTGGCTAAGGGAGTGGAAAAAGTGAAAATATAGACGGACATGGGAAATAAAAAGCTGACCCAGTCGAGATCAAAAGGGGGCCAAAACAAACTGGGGAGGTTGGGAATCTCGACTTGGATCATAACCAAAGAGGCTGCCGGGAACAGGCCAGGAACAACATTTACTCACATTAACTAGGTACACAAAGCTTGTCTAACCTAACCAAAGGGTGGGCTCCACAGCAAACCACCCCAATGTGACGTAGGCTGACCTAAAAGAGAAAAGACTAGCCCCGTTCAAACGAACCAAGCTTGCCTCAGTCACCCACCTTTCGCTGAAGACTGTCGAATGCAAGCGTGGTTTTTCGTCGAAAAAGGGGCCAAATTTATGTCATAACGTTTATTGATTTATTCCTTGCTGCTGGGAGTAGAAAACGCTAAATAATAATAATAAACAAATACTGTCGAATGCTGGTTAACACTCCCTTCTTATCAGATATACTTAATGGTATGCTTCTGACTCAAAATATATCAGGATAGCTGTTTAATTGCTAATTAATTACTGATTCAATTCCGGGAGTAAAAGGGTTAAATACAGCTGTACTTTTTGGCTACAGTAAATGGATATATAGTTTTTGGTCAACGGCATAGCCAGGGCCAGCACTAAACACGATAATTTTATATCCCGTGTATGATGTGACACGCTTAAAATTAGCTTCAAAATGAAATCTTCAAAAGTCGTATGATACGCGAGAATATACAGTATAACAATGTTCGTGAATGAGAAATATCTACATTTTTATGAATAAGTCCTTTTAAATCATGAGAAGCCCTATATAAAATAATCGAGGAAGTTTATTTATGTTTTAAAATTATTTATTTTGACATCTTGCAACAAGAAGATTCGTAGACATACCTGCTAAAAATAAAATAAAATAAAAAAATCAACAAATCCTTCGAGCTTGTTTTGAAAGATAATACATTCGCTAAACAGACAAAACAATGTTAACTCAGATACGAATACAAAAAAAAAAAAAGAAAGAAAAAATAGAAATTAGCAAAAAGTAATAAACAAACTGTCTGGATTCCTCTTATTAATTCGTTCAACTCCTTGTCAGCCATAACACACTTGACTAAGCTATCAATAAATACTCTAGGTGTTCTAAAAATGTTACCCATGATTATATTTAACTACAGTGCAACAGGCAGCTGCCTCAACCATAACCTCAACAGTCATCTTTGGTTTTGTGTTGTTGTAGTCGTATTTTTTACTTATGTTTTTTTTTTTTTTTTTTTTAAATGGATGTTTGCCATCTTTTAATCTCTGTATCAACATTGTTTTCGTAAATAGGATTAAATAGACGAAGGATAACAGTTTAAATATAAATTTTAATGACGTTTGGTAAATTCATAAGGTGGTTTCATTTTGATTCTCTCAGAAAAGGCAGTTATACTTACCAATGTATAATTTTATGTAATCCCTTCTGTAGATGCCTGCTCAGGCATATTTGTGCTTCTTCAACACCCACAGAGCCAACCTGTGGTTAATACTGTAACTATACTGAGCAAGCATTAGTTACAGTTTCTGGGAGAAAGCGCTTAATCTTGCGTGATCAACAATTTTGAACGAAATCAGTTCGTTCAAATCGACGACTGGTTCCGGACAGTTCCGTCTACCCAATTTCATTCACAACCCGTGTTTTGCACCGTTCGTTGGGATCGTCTTCCCCAGGCCGATATAATCCAGAAACCCATGTCTCATGGTTGGAAAGCTAGTGGAAGTTATATAAGCTCAAATAGAAATTTGACACGCATACATACTTTATCGTTTCTCCCCACTACCCTCTTCAGGAATTAGACACGGACACAGACACTACGAGACGTGTCCAGTAGAATATTCTCTCTCTCTCTCTATCTCTCTCACACACACACTCATTCACTCACTCACTCACACCAGAGCTATAAACAAATGTGATCTACCTGACCAATGAAAAGAAACATGCATAAAATTCGAAATACCGAAACATTCTCCATATTCTCTCATTATCCACCCCCCGCTCCTCTCAAATTAAATTTCTGATGAAGCTATTAAAGCGAAAAATATCAAATTTAAGAACATTTATCTATTTGTTCCTTATTCCATTATATCATATATATTGTGTGTGTGTAATGAAACTCGGGGTCTAATTTGGCTTAATGTGCCTTTATTGAACGTAACTGAGAAGTCTTGCCGTTTTGGCTAAGACAGCGTAACTTGTTTGTACAAATCATAAGATAAGGGAAGTAGTCGGGTTTTCTTACGACATTCTCCCCGGCTTTGTTTTCTCCTAGTCCAACACAAAATCATCCAGGTGAATGGACCTCTTGACAATTCTCTGTGGCAGCTGATCTGGGCTTTCAGCAGTCACGGGAACAATCAGTCAGAAGTATTTCGTCTTATATTGTTTTTGAATTCTTGGAGTTTTTGACTTCTTGGAGCTGATTATCAGAGTCTGTGGTAATATGCTCTCGTTTTGAGGGAGCTATTCTGGTGTCGATTTCTGAATCGTGGCTCAGATTTGGACAAAAATCTAGAGAAGAATGCTACAGGGCCCCCGAATTGCTTTAACGCGGCAACTATGGTGTGGTCGGAAGCGTCGGTCTCTACTTCTAGGGGAATGTCAGGATTCACCGAAGTGATGGCAGAGTTGGCAATCTCTCTTTTTTAACCTATGAAATACTTTAAAGGCAGAAGAAGGTAAAAGAAATTTGGTAATTTTCGTAAGTGGGTGTATTTTTTTTTCAGAAAAGGAAGGTATCCATTGAGAATGGTTCATCGCATAGTGTTGGGAATAGGTAGTTTAAGCAGTGGTTTTAAGCCGTTCAGAGTTTGGCTACATTTTACCCATCATATATCCAAGTAGTCTGATGGTTGTCGATCCATAAGAACTCTTGTCATGGTTGAGTGGATTATATTTCTTGACAGCCGTCAAAAAACGTTTTATGTTGCGATTGTGGTCGGTCCAGTCATGGCCGTACACTGTCACCTTATCTATGTAGGCAAAAGTGTCTAGTAGTTTTCTTCAAGAATTATTTTATCAAGGACCCTCTGGAAACCCGTTAATGACCCCAAACTGTATGCGTCGGAACGGATAGTCGTACGCAGGCTTCAAAAGCCGTATAAGGCTTATATTTAGAGTCTATAGCTACTTGGTCATAATCACCCCTTAGGTCTAACGTTCTAAATATTCTGTATTTGGCGATCTCATTTATCATCTCGTTAATAGAGTGTGTAGTGTATGCATCCAGGTGGGTGTAACTCTTTATAGTTTAGGTGTAGTCTATGACCATCCTTTTTATTATTATCAGAAGGTGTTAATAATACTTGTGCCTTCCATGGTGATCTGCTTTTTTTGATTATTCTTTCTCTTAACATTATTGTTATTTCTGCTTGAATAAACGTTTTGTCTTCAAGAGAATATTTTCGATATTTGGTGGCCACTGGTTTACAGTTTTTGGCTAAGTTTTCGAAATGAGAATGGTATTGTATATTTATAGCAGCCAAACTACAGATGTTCAACGCCGGTTTAGGGCCCTAAAAGGGAGATTAATGCGAGAATGCTATTCGAGGAAATCTTGGCACAGTATGACGTCACAGCATAGATTTGGCATCTCGAAAAATTTGGTGTTAGTGTAGTTAGTTTGATTCAACTTTAGGCCGGACCAAATATATCCTCTAACCTGCGAAGATAGTGAGTTCGCCATAGCCACCTAACTATTACGATGTACGATTTTAAATCCGTTTCTTTTTGCAATATCAGTGTTAATAAAATTCCTGTGTCGTCTAGAGCATTCATTTCTACCCTGTTTATTTTTACCGTTAATATAGGCTTTGAAAGACATTTAGAGTTTGTAGTTGATACAGAGCTTTCGAACTAGGTGAAAAAAAAAAAGCTTGATCGATAAAACTTAGAAATATTTCTCTTTTTCCCGCACGTGTAGCATTTAGTTTCTCTGACTTAGCAACATGATTCGGGGTGTAGTTTGAGACCACAAAATAACATTTTTGTCTGGCTGCAGCAATAGCAGTGTATGCAGTGTCTTTCGGAGAGAGAAGATTTTGAATTGGCTGAGTGGGGGCAGAGATGAGGAAATTCTGTCGTCTTTTTTTTCCTGTTTGGGTCGACTGAACTCGTGGACTAGTAGCAGTGTGAGTACTTAGTGCAGGCTTTGCAACACTTGTGTGTAGGTATGAACAAGATTGCTTTTCTGCCATTTCCAAGGTAAGTGCCTGCTCGCGAGGATTAGCTAAATCTAGTTGTTTATTTTCCAGAAATCTTTGATGGATAAAGTTCGATTCTAATCCATTTATAAAGGAATCTCTGAATGAGTTGTCCTTTACCTGATCTGCTGTCGTCGCTTGAAAGTCGCAGTTTCCACTTAAGATTTTTAAGCGCTGAAGATACTGTTCTAACCCCTCTTCAGGGGATTGCGGGGTAGTTGCTAATACATGCAGGGCAAAGATTGTTTTGTCTCTTCATAAAAATTCCATCCAAAGCGTTCATGGTACTCTGGTAAGTTTTGCAGTGAAAAATATTGGTATATACGGATATGGAAACGTGGAGCATTGGCAGGTTAAATCTATCTGTATCAGTAATAGGAATGGATGAACTGTTTTCCAGTGCAAGCAGCAAGAATCTTTCGAGTAATCGTTTCCAATATTGCCAGGCGTCAGTAGAAGACTGGTCTGCAGAGTTCAAGTCGAGACGTTCTGGCTTCAGGTATTTGTTCATAATTACGCTCGATAAATTGTAATGAAAGTCTGAGTCTAGTTCGACTTATTTATGCAAATCATAAGGCAGGGGAGGCAATCGGGTTGTCTTACCACAGTGTTCGAAAATGAAGTAATTTGAACAACGCCCACAAAATGAATATAGTGCGGACTTTCTGATCAGTACCCTTTTGGGATCGCTGTATACATTCCCAGGGAATGTATGAAAGTACCTTGAAGGAAACTGTAGAATTAGATGTTAGGCTCTTTTTTTTTTCTATGTTCGAAGTTTTAGTTTGCATCATGCCTACACGTTCCCATATATAAGAGAGAAAGAGAGAGAAATGAAAAAGGGCAGCGAGGAGTTGCTATGTGTTTGTATGCAGAAAACTTCTGTTTTCATTACTAGACATGCTCACATTTTAAATATACGATTGTAATTTTTTTCATTTTTTTTATACCCAAAGGTACACAGAGAGGAAATTGTGAACAACATAATACCAAGTTAGTGACTCAGACTTAGCAGTTTTAAACAGTAAACATCTGATTTGTTTATATACTTTTTCAGGTCAGTGATTTTTTTTTTGTTTTCTTAAAAAGATGAAATAGTAAACTTAAAAAACTTATTATCAGCTTAACAAATCCTGAATATTTCTTTTTAAATGTCACTTTTCACACACACGTATGTTAGCGGGCGAAGGGATGCTGAAAAGTTCTTGGTTTGACCCGCTTTCCGAATTGAGCAAGTAGTCTTGGTCGACTCGAGAACTTTTCAGCACTTACAAAGCGATCTCGAAACATATTTGCCGTTACCATGTAAAGAGGAGGCAGTACAAGAAATAGCGTACTTGACGACTGTGTACGCAATTATAATTAGGATCCGACGTAGTTCAGGACATTGGTACTGCATAATCTTTTTAACATTCCAAAAGTTGCTAATTTCGTACATAAAAAAAGAACGCGATAACAACGTTGTATAAAAATACTCTCGGGTCTTGATTAAGAAAAGTTGGAATAAGCGGGTAGGCGGAAAGGATTTCAAAATCTAAAAGCAGAGTGCGTTGGAATAAGTTGTGGGGTTGAGAAAATTTAGTGTAGTATTCTTTTTCTCGAAATTAAATTAGCAAGTTTGAGTAAAAAGGGAGATTTTATAAATTTTGTTAAAAATGAATATGCTAGTGATGGAGTGGGGTAAGATTATTACAGACCCGAGAGTACCCAGTTAGAAAATACGACCGAGGTATTCGCCAATATCGCTACCATTCATGATATATACGTATAAACACAGGTATATATACTAAGTATTATATGGCATATACATAATCGGAGCAAAACAGAAGTCACGCGCGACAACACACACACACACACACACGCGCGCGAATAAATACGGAGATACACACTCATTTTTAAAAATATTATTTTTAGAAAATCGTGAATGCATATGAACTTTTCTGCATATATTGTAGCTAAGGTAATTGTATATATCCCTCTGACACGCAAATCTTCATTTCGAACATGACGCATCATAATCTTCTTACTTGCTATTTGGCATTTTTCTGGATTAAGGTTAGTTTAGCAAATTATTTTCTGTACTAAATTTCACCCAAAGTAAGACTTGAGAGCCACTGAAGGTTGACGGTTGTTAAACGAGGTGTGTGATATGAATGTAAGAGGTTGGTGGTAAGAAGGGCAGATTGTGAGATAATCTCTCTCTCTCTCTCTCTCTCTCTCTCTCTCTCTCATATATATAATGATAAAATATAGTTTTAAGGTAGGCTATATTAATGTGCTCAGTATCCGGGATAGTGTATGTAAATATAAAAGTGAACAGGCCTGACGATTATTTTAGCATGAAACAGACTGTCTCCTTCAATGTCCATTTATATATATATATATATATATATATATATATATATATTAGAAAGCGCTTAGTATCAGAGATAGAGCTAAGATATTGAATCAGATATGTGTATATATGTGTATGTATATGTATGTGTGAATATGTGGGTATATGTATGTGTGTATGTAGGTACACGGCGATGTGTATGCATATACGTGTATAAGTTATTGTGTATGTGTGTATTTGCATGCGTTTTGAACATAAAAATATAGGTCCTTGCTAGATTAGATAATCGTCATATTTATTCTTTATATGTTTATATTTGATTTGTAACCTGTAGTCGATATTAATTTTGACAAATTTTCTCAATTACACAGCGTCCCTTTCAATTTTAATTTCACCATCTTTCTTCCCCACCACTTCTTTCCTTACCTCTCCCTCCTTCTTTAAGATTTGATCGGCCATGGTGTGTGTATGTCACCACGAAATGTATCTTTATTGTATTAGACATCCGACAACAATCATTTCCCCCCCTTCCACTCACACCTAGTTTTATAGAAAAACCCTCTGTTAAATTCACTAGTATATTACTCTTTGGAACTAACATTCGTCCCACACTCTCATACTTACACTCTCTCTAAATTCTATTTTTATTTCCGGAGTAGGTTTTTTTCAGTTTTCTTTTTGAATTTGTAGGCCTGATGAATTGGATCGTATTTACGATTCCAATGGAATAAATTATGACCATGGAATATTAGTGTTTAAGCCTTTTTATTATATATATATATATATATATATATATATATATATATATATATATATATATATATCACATGCGCGGCACTTATTAGAAAGCGCTCAATATCAGAGATAGCGATGACATATTTGGTTGTATTGATGTGAGTTTGTGACCCTGGGTTTCACGCTTTTGCGATCGTCAGACAAACTCTCTGACGATCGCAAAAGCGTGAAACCCAGGGTCACAAACTCACATCAATACAACCAAATATATATATATATATACCAGCCGTCCTTGCATGGAATATTGCTGTCATATATGGACTGGTGCTCCCGTTGTATGTCTCAAGGTCCTCGACAAAATCCAGAGACTAATAAGCAGAGGTCCTGATCTGGCATCTAGTCTACAATCACTTTCCCACAGCCATATCGTGACTTCCCTCTCTCTCTTCTACAAGTATTTTCACGGCAACTGTTTCGACGAGTTGCTTTCTCTGGTTCCCAGACTGCATGAATTTAAGCGAGCTACTAGGTTGGCATCTCAGCCCCTTTCACTGTCAAAATGGTTAAACGTAACCGTCTCTTCTACTCAAACAGCTTTTTCTCTCGCACTTCCCGTCCGTGGAACTCCCTTCCCCTTACTTGCTTCACCGATGACTATAATCTTCAAATGTCAAATGTCAATCGACATCTGAAACCCTGACCTTCTCAGTATCCTTTCGTCAAACACGTCTCTTTACTCTTGTTCTTAATCCTCTGTAACCCCTTGCGTGCTAGTAGCACCCCCGCCTTGCTTGGGGTGAATTGCTTATAAATATATATAGATAGATAGATATAGATAATTAGAGAGTGTGGGGAGAATCCGATCAGTAGGATTTAAGGAAAAAATTGATCTTTTATAAACTGCTCATATTTACTTAATAATATGAGTAGTTTGGGAAAGGCATGAATCCAAATCTCCTTGTGCTCTGTCGCCTCGCCATTTTGATGATAGTTTTCTCGGTGATGCGACTCAATTGTGGAAAAAGAAAAGAATGGGTGTGAGAGTATATGATGAAATAATTGTCACATAATTATCTTATCTGCCCAGACAAGAGCATTGTACAATTTTTGAATTAGTGATACAATTATGAAAGTCTATTTGTGACATAGTCCATAAGTTGTAGCCAAGCTAAATATATAAGTAAATAATATATATAAGAAGAAATAATTCAATGAAAGGTTTACTTAATAATTAAGGAAAATGGATAATTAATCACACTAAAGTGGCATACCACATTCGAAAGCTTTATACATATATACACACACACAAGTATATGATTGGTGTATATGGAATGAATTCCAATAACCAACAATTACTATTCTTAAAAGAGTGCTCAATACAAAGTAGAGCAGATATAATTATTTATTTAAAAAAAATTTATAACATAAATATGTCATAAAATCACTACAAAAATAGACATTTTGTTTCAACACCCTCGGTGTCTAATCAAGTGATGATGTTGAATGTAAAATAAATGGTTTTAAAAGTTTAAGGATTGTTAATTAATTTGAAACTTTTAAAATCATTTATTTAACAACATTCTAAAAATTTGAAATAGCACATTAAAATAATCTTACGTTTCTCAAATGACAAAAAACTCCACTTTTTATTATAAAGAAATGCACAACCACAGTCGATCTGAACAAGAAAATTAAATTAACTATTACAAACATTTAAAACCGCTGTTTAAAGCTCAAATAACAACACACTTGCAAAATCAAAATGACAAAGAACGAACATTTACGAGTTCAAATGCCCTTTAAAGAACTGTGTTCCTGATCAAACTCATAAATAATTACATTAGTCATACTACTACATTCCTATCCAGACAACTTATGTTACATCTACCCGACTATAGCTACATTATGACATTTAAACACACACAAAAGCCTACCAGACTCCATCCGAAACATACTAGTAGAAAACACAAACGTAATAACCTCGTCCACCGTCCCGGGTATGACGATAAATTACGTCCAACAGCAAGGCCTCTGATCAGGAGGTTTTGAGGAGCGTGGAACCAACTCATAATTGCTGGTGTTCCCAGGTCCTCCCTGACCTGGGGTTGTAGCACCTGTTAGGGTCCCAGCTATGGTTAAATAGTTAACCCCCAAACTGGAGTAAAAACACTATGAAAGTGTAAAAAATATTACCAGGAAAAAATAATTGTCGGTATTAAATAACCAACTGAGGTTGATATGTCACAAAACAAACCAAACAAACCTAACCTCATTCATATGTATAAAATGATAAAAAATAATGTAAGTCCTAATAATAAAAAAGAAAAAGCCAACACTCAGTAACATTAACTATCAATACGGTCACAATGTACTGTCCGTATTTGGAAAATAAAACTTTCCTATAACTCTAGATATATACATAACACAACCCATGTATTCAGTTGAAAGTAAAAATAAAATCATCCTTGAAAATGGCTAAAAGTATAACCGAAAGTGCTCGGATATGCAGAACCTTTGGACAGTTTTTACAAACTTTGTGTCCAGAAAAGAAAACACACTTGTACGAACACAAGAAAAATTAAATACAAAACTTAATGGCAGTACCTTGTCAGTGATCTTTAACGAAATATGTATAAAAGAGGGATTGCTGCCAAAATACACCTTGTCATATATATATATATATATATATATATATATGACAATCTGTAAAACTTCCACTATGACACGTCTCGCCCATGAACTGGTGTCATCAGAAAAAGACTTGCAAAGCATATTGAAAATACACGTGTATTAATCAGGTGGGTGAGTATTTTTCTCCTTGAATGAAACATCGCCTTCCTTCTTTAGAATTGGCAGTAAAACGAGTTGGACAATGTTCTGGATGTAAATGTCGCCACAAACACCATTGTCCAACTCATGTTACTGCCAATTCTAAAACAGGAAGGCGATGTTTCATTCAAGGAGAAAAATACTCGCCCACCTGATTAATACACGTGCGTTTTCAATATGCTTTGCAAGTCTTTTTCTGATGACACCAGTTCATGGGCGAGACATGTTATAGTGGAAGTTTTACATATAATGATTTATAATAGTATTCGAAACAAAAGTGGAAAAGCTTATATAAACGATGCGTTTCGCCGACATCTGTTCGTCTCGGTTTTTTCCGGTCAGATTGAAAGACAAAATTGTGTTTTTAGAATAAGAGGAGCAATTGCCAACAAACGTCGGCGAAACGCGTCGTTTATATGAGCTTTTCAACTTTGTCTCATTATCTCCAATATTGACTTATGTTTAATTTAGTATCGTTATATTTGTGGTTTTTAATATGCCGATTAAGTCTCATTTTTTTTTATTCTGGTAGCAAATATTTGCCGAGTTTTTTGTAATTTTTGGACGTTCTATCTCTTTCCATCTATTGCTTGAACAAAAGCTTTGTAACTTGTGCTGGAGTCTGTAAATCTGGTTATTGTTTACATGTTTTATTATTTGTTGTGAATGATCTGCTTCTAATTTAGGAAGACTGTTCATGTGGCGACGTTTCAGTGGAAATTAATGTTAATAATTTTGAATAGAAATTCAGCTAACTACGCGTAGGGCTACGAACTTTTTGATTCATCTTTGCATATATATATATATATATATATATATATATATATATATATATATATATATATAAAGCATGCTCATATAAATGCATGTCTACAAACAGCATAAAGTGATTTCTTCCATCTTTGATATAAATATCTATAGTTGAGGGCATAAAATTACGTACACAATATTAAGATTTCGGCATAAATAACAGCTTAACTAAAATAACCAATCCCATCTTTGATATACATATTTTTTATATATAATATACACTGTAAAGTTATGTAATATACAGAAACACTTACACCCCTCATATTTTACGTAGTAAATATTCATGCACATATAAACACAAAGCCATAATTGATTATATATAAATAAACATTCGAAATATAAACGACTCATATTGACTAAGTTATATATAATAAGTATTTACTTATTTTAGAATTGCACAAAATTACGATTACGGCGAAGCCACTGGGGATCGAACTCACTGCTTATTAATAATAATCTACTAGATCAGCTTGATAAAAATTAGCCCACTGCAAGATTACAAATGATGATCTGAAGTTGAATTAGTCTGGCACAAGGCCGCAGCAATGGGGAATCGACAAGAAATGGACTCGCTGCAGCAGGAAACTGCTCCTCGAGACGAGCTGGCTAACCAGCGCGCCACAGTAAGCAATCGCTTAAGCGTGTAAATCGTAAAACTATCAATGGCAGCTGCAACACCGCTGATGCAGCCAGCCAAATTTTGGTTTTAAAAATAAAATTTATGCTGGACGTCGATAAAACACCTCCAAAGGTCAGACTGACCTCCGTCTTTTGTGAGCTGGTCAGTAAAAAAAAAAAAAATTTATTATTTACAACTTTGCCAATCTTGTCGTAGCTTTTCTCTCTCTACCCTTTGATACAAAGACGTATGAACATGTGTATCCATGTGTAGGTATGCATGTATTTATCTGTGCATATGCGTATGTGCGTATATTTATGTATATAGATATTCAAATATATGTCATGTTTGTGCTGTTATATATGCGCATATGAACGTTCCGCTATATTTATTTCAGCATCTATGTGCATACAATTCTGTGTATGTGTGTGAGTGCTCATAAGTATTCCTTTCTACCATACACATTTTCTGTTTGCTTAGGCTTGTTTATAAGCGTCTAGCGTCAAAACACTTTGGAATGTTTGTATCAAATTTTACAGTTTTTAAATTCGTACCATTTTCCTTTCTTTGGTGGATTTTATTCAGAAAAATCAAAATGCCTGCCACTACTTGCGTTCATGTGGACATTTATGGGTTCCCATGTCACTTAATGAAATACGTATATCTGAATGTTTCTAATTGAAATAATTATAGAAAAATGTGTGTGTAGTCATGTATATGGTACGTAATGTATTAAGAAATGATCATATGGAGAAGTCTGCATGCTCTGAGTAATAGATATGCATGCCAATTATTCATTCTCTTCTGCATATGTCAGTATCGATTGATCGATCTCCAGACTTGTGTAGTGACTGAAAAAGTAGCGAATTTCACTCTTGTTTCATTAATTAGTGTAGATGGGGGACTTTATGGGGAACACTGGGTACTGTAAGTGACCTGAAATTCTAAATATATTTCGGCTTTAAATGAAGAAAAAAAAACGGGTTGATAAGCCGTAAAAAACAACAACAAAAAAATCAATCACCCAAGTAATTAATCAGTATATAAGTAAAGCAAATGAACAATTTTATTTTCCGTTTTCTTTCTTTCTTTCTAGCGAAACATTAACGTTTAAAACTTTTATAGAAGTATTATACGCAGAAAACGTCTATAATTTTCATTATAGAAAATAAGTACAAGCAAAAAGCAAAACATGTTTTTAAAATCAAAAGAATAGTTCTAAATGAATATACATTTTATGAGAGAATCTGGTAAAAATATATGAAATTGGAATCTTTAAAGCGTAATATCTGATTTAGTCTCATCTGTGGATGACAATATATACGCTCCCGAAAAAATAAAATTCGGTCGAGCACTTTAGTGATTTTGTAAACAGTGACTACTAATGCTGATAATGCAAAGCTCTTCTATGAATCGAGCACTCTGTGTCACTGGCGTGTTTATTCAAAAATAAATACGTAAAAATTCACCTTCCTCTTTGCCGGGAGCTGATAGCTTAGAAAATCTCCGACTGATGCCAAATCAGTCGGGTTTCGATCCTGGCTTGAGGCTTTCGGATGTCTAGCCACACTGATGAGCTGTGATAGAGCGAAACAGTCTGTCTGTGGATGACATTATTTCGGTTGAGCTCTCTCGGGTAAAAGTGTGGGTTTGTAAACAGTAACTATTACGGCTAATAATTCAAGACTCTTCGGTAAATTGAATCGAGTTATCTCAGTCACTGTGTGTTTATCTAAAAATAAATACGCTTAAATTCACCTTCATCCTTGCCGTGCGTAAACGGCTTAATAGTAGAATCCTCGAGTGACGCCAATTCAGTCGGGTTTCCATCCTAGCTAGAGGCAACCGGACGTCTAGCCACACTGATTTTGATTGTGAATCAAACGATTTTCAAAACAGATATAATAAATATAAATATGCAAGGAGGTACTAATGCTGTAAGAAGAAAGTAGTCGATATCAAATAGAATCTTCTTCCATGTGCCGTGTCCCTTCGGAACGTTGGTGACCATAACGCTCCACAATTTCCTGTTCTTTGTAGCAATTAGTAAATTTTATGTTTTTATCACCCCTAAATCCCGTTTAGCCATCCATTGACACAAGATACAAATCCTAAAATTTGATATATTAAGACATTATTATATCAAATTTTAAGGCGGAAGATGAAAAAAATTCCATAAAACTGACAGCAGAGGATGGGTACATGTGCAGAAATACATTATATATTTTTTTTCAGTTAATCTTTGGCTCTCACCTTTTTGATTGCTTGTTTGCAAAGGTCATAGAAACCAGCTTGGATTATATCGATGTAACAGTTGCCTTCTGTTATTCACATACATTGCAACTCTGTCGTTAACACGGGCAACCTAATTTCAGGTCCTCTTCATTAATTATGATATTTGTGTGTGTGTGTGTGTTTCAACCAAGAGATAATCAGTTTCTGTTAAATAGTTTAAACAATTTTTGTTGTCTCACTTGTGCACATTTTTCCACTACAACCTTTACAAGAAATTAATCACTAATACATTGGCTTAGTTAATGTTGAAAGTACCTTATTGATATCAATACTTGCTTAACCTTAGAGCAAAAGTAGCAATTACTACGGGTCATGTATTTTCGTGGGTCACGCATTAAGTACTTTCAAGGTGTCTGGTGAAATCGGCAATTTACGTGTCAGGGGTGCTGCATCTTTTAATTATTCATCATTTCTGGTAACATTATATTGAGGCCGTTAAAACTACTCAAATATCTCGTTAGAATCATTTGCCTCGTATTTTTCTAAGTTTTCTGTGTTGATAGTTTATATATTTATCTGTACTAGTAAATAATTTACGATTTAATACTTATGTGTATCTTTTAATTTAAGGCCCCTCTATAACATATGCTACAGACCCCGCACTAACTTTCTCCGGCCCTGTTTGATATTTTCAAGTCTTAGCTGCGTACTATACAAAATCATGGAACTGAGAGTAAGATTGTTTTAATAGACATATTTGACATGCTTTATCTTGGATTCAAATATCGTCCTTCCAAAATCAGTTATTATTTTGATAAGTTTTATGTGGAATATGGAGCTATATAAGCGACAAGACATGTCTTAATATTGTATTTATATACGCTCTTTTAGCACACACATGCGGGATTGTATAAAAGTACATAGTTGAGAAAATTAAAATACCCACTCATTTCAGCGTTTTCTTTTTTCCTTAATATACTTTTTATAAAGGGTGTTTCATTAAGACGGAAAAGATTCAGCAATAAATAAATCAATGTTATTGGCGAAAATTTATTTATTTCTCTATTGGATCATGTTATTTAAGTCATAGCAATTATGTGTGAAAAATAATATCGCCCAAATGTCCGACAAGGCTTTGGCAGCACACCACTCTTTAAAATTTTTGATGACGTCTCTGCATAGTTGCTTTTCGTTCTCACCAATATGCCTTACTTATCTCATCCTTCAGCTGTTGAATTGTTGTTGGCATAGTCGTTACTTTTGAGATGATCCCCCCACCAAGGAAGAACTTCCATTTTCGTAATTTTCGATAACTTTAACACGTTGTTTGATTGTTAATCTTTTCATCGTTGAAAATGTCAAAGACTTAAGTTGTTAAATCTGAAAGAAAAAGAAAAAAAAAATCATTAACTTAATTCACATTTAAAATAGATCCAAGTTATTGGAACACTCTTTATTAGTTTTCATCCAATACAAGCCTCAAATCTTTATTGGATCTCAAATTCTTCAATCTTTTAACAAAGATTCTTTGAGACAATTCTCATTATTTTTTATTTTTACTGTTGTTCACGCGATACAATGCTCAAGAGCTACACAAGGTAGAGGATTACTAAATAAGGCGTATGATACGACTGTAAGAAAAGGTAAAAATAAGTTAAGATTATGAGAATAAAAAGAATAGTTAACGACTGACCTGAAGAGGTTAATATTCTAATGTTCAAGGAAGCATCCACACGGGAGCATATTTTGCAAAGTAGACGTTATTGATAAAAAAGAATAAAAAAGCTGTCTGAATGGATTTTTTTTCTTACAATTGGAATACGGAGGAAATGATTGTGATTCGACACCGTGGCGTGTCCTAGCTCTAAAGGTCTGAACTGGTGGAAATAAGGAATAGAGCACAACTGAACATTTGTTATGGAAATAGCGATATAGGCTTGCAACGTTATATGTGCAGAAATCGTGAACAGTAGATCTTCCGAATTGTCTTGATAAATAAAAAATCAACATCTAGGCTTCTTAGTTTCCATCCTTATCTTAATAATCCCTCTGTAAAAATGTACTCTTTATAGTTACTTCTGAACATATAAATTGACTGCCATTCGCAAGACTCACTGTTGCAATTAAAAAAAGATTTAATTATTTTCTTGACTAATTTCAGTTAACACACATCACTGGCTTGGCTTCAAAATTCTACCCTTTAGATTTTGAGGCATAAACGCTGTTTGAGACAGGAACGCTGCATATTCCCCCAAATACAAACTGGTTGTTGGCTGGAACGTTATTTTTTTTTTTGTTTCAATCCGACATTTTTCATAAGGTTTTGATAATAAGCCCTCTCCCTCCACAGGAATATCTGAATTTGTAGCATATTGTCTTCTACAGAACGAATACATTATCACTGAAAATCTATTCTAATTATTTGGCATCTCTGTTTTGGCACCGAAAAGAATGCACCTACTTAGAGTACGTGATCGCCTTGAGAACGAACATGTGTGGGCGTGAGTTTAGACGTGAGTTTTTTTTTCCCCCCAAGAGAAAACAAAAGCAAATGTTTTAACGGAGGCGTTTTCCTTGGTGCTGTTCGCCTATCCACTAGGCGTTATTTTTTTTAATCTTTTTTTTTTCTCTTATACTTGCCTTTATGTACAGGGTATTTATACGCACGTCCACTCGAAACGTAATGTGACGCAAGGTCTGTTTAATGCGAGTTTGCCAGCAGTACCGTTGAAAAATTCTCAAGCCCCCTCGCAACTTGGAGACGCAATAAACCCAGCCTACCCCCCACACCCCGAAGCTTGACCGAGTACTATCGACAGAGGAGCGAACTTCTGTGCCAGCCAACCATACGATATATTGCTTGACCACTATACTGTTCTTTATATACTGAACACACAGCAATTGTCTATAGTTATTTATTTTCTTTAAAAAAGAAGAAGAAAGGTTTGGTGTAGCTAATCATATATTAATAGACTGATTGAAATTAACAGTGTTTGCGGCTATCCAAAAATTTTAATAATTCACACATTGCTTTAATTTTGGCTCTGAGGCTTTTAAAAGTATCCGACATTTTATCCTTTTACCATTGGGCTGTTTGTTGCATACAGAGTACATTCATACACATGTAAATATTTTGGAACGTAAGTATCCATTACAAAGGACAGGAAATTGTGGAGAGCCATGAAAGCCAACACTCTGAAGTTTCACAGCACATAGAAAAAGAAGAAGCATTAACATCTTTATCAGACGAGCTATGTCATCTTCCTTTTGTGTACTACAAATGAATGTCAATTAAAACTTGTTTTAACGGGCTTGTGTAACATCGACATATGTCTTCTTCATACGCACTCAGGTCACAGAACACAACCAGTTGTCAATTCAAATTCATTAAAATGTTGTTGTAACGTTTGTTTGTCTGAACACTGCGAAAATAATCGGACATTATTGATAGCTAGACTACTTGCTCTTCATCTTAAACCCTAGCAAAGTTGACAATATTAACAAATGAGCCACGGCAGACAGCCGTCTCTTCGATTATTCTCGACTTTTCATTCACGGTATTTGTATATATATATTTTTTCTTCTTTTAATGCTATTTCTAGAAATGATAGTAAGTATCGTGTATGACAATACATAAATGCTAACGAAAAATAATTGTTTGCAAATTTTATGGATGAAATAACCACGCTCGAATAACTAGATTACTAAGTCGTCACAGTTATTTTTGTCTAGACTTGAAAATCAAAACCGACGTATTTCGTAACCTAACCAAGTAGCACCAACCTTCTTTGGAAGAATAAATTTTTTTTCCTATTCTTGTGTATGTATTACTGGAACCGAGGCTTGATGTCAGAAGTGCCAGTTCACAAAATCCCATGATACTAAACAAATACGATATATAAATCGTATATTTTTTGTACGGTTGACGACACTAAAACCTTCGTGCTTTTTACCTGATTAAAATATCTGACTCTTTAACGAAATTAACCATTGAAGAATCTTATAGAATTTTTATACGTTGTATTTCTTTGTATACGTTCTAATTAATCATGCAGACTAAGTGCGTTGATGCTTGTCCTGCGTCAAGGAAAATAAACGAGTGTTGATTATTTTTAAAGTATCCGTCGTTTTACATTTATTTTCTAGACTAGGACGAAAGTTTTTTTATTTTTTTATTTTTCTTATTTTGGCGATCGACAACTGCGAAGTTGAGTAAAACAAATAACGTCTTTAACAAATAAGGCACTACATTTACCGTTTTACCTTTTTGATTGTCCAGACACACTGGGAATGAATATGGCACAAACATACAGTGTTAGTAGACTCCACTGTAGATGAATGTGATATTGATGTCTAAGTCCTAAGATATACTGAAAGCAAATGAATCGATTAAAGAAAAAAAAACTATCTTTAGTCCATTGTATGTATATGTGAAATTAGAACTACAAAGACTAGGAAGTCGTGAAGAGCCATGATCGTCCACGTCTTGGAGAAAAACGGCACATAGAAGAATGTATGTAAGCTGCGGCTGTTGTTACTTAAAGCGAGTATGGTACAAACAGGTGTATTATTAAATATTGATAAATTTTTTTGTTAATCCTTATATATACGTATGTTTTATAGGGTTTTTACTTTAGCTTAGCCTGGCACAGGACAGCGCACGCTGTGCACTCACTACGGTAGAAGTGGTCTGTGGAATTAAATTACTAAACATTGCCTCGCGACAAGGTTCTCAACGTGTTTCTAGTATATGCGATAGTTAATTAGCTTAAGAGATAAAAAGTGTTTGTGTCTGTGCGTAGCGGGGAGTTAAAATCAGTGTACGCATGCATAGAAGGGAGAGAAAAAAGGAAGTTTTCGTGCTTATTGTTTGTGGTCGAGGACAATTCTCTGCTTGACTGCGTTCATACATGTTACGTAAGGCGCGTGTTTCTGTCAGAACATTTTTTCCCCCACTGCTTTCTTTATGAGGTGTCTATGTGCGCGTGTGCAAGAGTATTTTTTTTTTTTTTTTTTTTTTATTTGTTCCGTGGGTGTAAAAATTTCAATGTGCGGAAATTGTGTCTACCGGAAATAGAGCTTTGTGAACTGATTAAAAATTGGGGATAAACAGATTTTATGTTAAAGATTAAAAACCTTAAGTCTGTCCTAACCTTTGGGTTTTTTACAGTAAGTGATATTGATTCTCTCAGTATATTTGTTATGAAATTTTGGATATTTATGAAAATTATGATTGTATTACGTCATTTTCGAAAATTTCAGCAGACATATAAATCGCCATACGCCAAAATATATGCAAAGATTGAGGCGAAGCACTAGAAACCCCAGATGAAAAACCCCAAAAAACACCTATTTCGGCTCTGGCTTTTCTTCTCTAAGCTACGAAACATTACTGGGGAAAAAAATGGTCTCATAATTTTCTACACCTACGCCCGACCAAAAATAGAAGTAACGAGAGGAAGGAATCTTTCCTGTAGTTCTTTTCTTTTCTTCCACAGTATTTTTTTTTTCGTCTCCTCTTTCTACGAGTTTTCTCTTTGAACAAAGCGCTACTTTTATCGTTTCTCAATAGAATGAAGGAAAGAATGGAAAGCAAGAAAAACCTATTCGCCACCTGCTTCGCTCGCCCGTGTTGTTGGCAAACATGCCCCACCTTCTTCTTTTTAAAAGTGCCACCGGATATAATCGCCACTCTGCAGTAGTTCTCCTGATTACTTTCCTACGCTTTCTCTTATCGTTTCAAACGTCATCATCGTCGTCATATCTGCTCCATTTTCTCTTCAGTGGCTGACAAAAGTACTGGAGAAATTTTTATATTCTTACCTGCAATACTGAGTTTCTCCCGGTTTGTATGTTGACGATAGCAATATTATTGTTAAAGACTAGTAATTTTATGCATCATTTTGCTAGATAAAAATACTTTGCATAAAACCTTTAACGATAGTACTCTTTTCACAATTGCCGACAATAAATATAAATCGACTTGTTAATTTGAAAAAAAATATTTAAAACGAAAGACATCTTGTTCAACAATATCACATTTATAAGTCAGTGTTTAGACATTGAAAAGTGTTTGAATGAATAACATCGCTGCAAAATTAATATAGTTCAAAGGACGAAAAATATCAGCAATTTTCTAAGTAATTTTTTATATTAACCCGAGTACAATATTTTTTCTTTGATGTTAGATGAATATAATAGTTGTTTGTACATACACACACGTGGTGTGTGTGTATAAGGATGATGCGAGATTCCTGGTGTGATCAAGAAGTGTTAAACAAAGAAAATTCTGCTGACGTTTGGTCATTTAGAAAAGTAGGCCAGGCCGAGAAAATTCCAGCATCATATATATGCGTTTTACCTTATACATACACACACACAGATATTTATATATA
Source organism: Acanthosepion lycidas (assembly GCA_963932145.1). Taxonomy (NCBI): domain Eukaryota; kingdom Metazoa; phylum Mollusca; class Cephalopoda; order Sepiida; family Sepiidae; genus Acanthosepion; species Acanthosepion lycidas. The sequence continues at coordinate 13,079,649 of OZ010580.1, read as the reverse complement.
TATATGTATATGTGTGATGTTAAACGCATTTAAAACCAACCTAGGATTAAAAAAAAAAAAAAAAAAAAAAAAAACTGACCCCGGAAACTAAAAGAGCTATTGAAAAAAATCAACTCACAGATAAGTGTACCAGTGAGATGAATGGAAACGTCATTTTTAAATGTTATTCTTTTTACATTGTGTCTTCCTTATCAACATGAGATACAAATAGGACAAAGATGGGAGCAGTAGCAACTCAAAATATGATTTTATCACATTGCAGGCAATAATCACGCGGCCGTTTCATGTTGTACCTAAAACGAGAGAGCAGCTGGAGAAGGCGGTCTTTATTTCATTTTTTTTGTCTTTTGAAAAATGAGATTTTTTTTCGCAATTGATTTTTTTTTTTTACGGCTTATCAACCTTTTGCAGTATTTTCTGGCTTCAAATAAGCCAGAAATTATTTTTAGATTGTAAGAATATTTTGGAGATAATAATGATTTACTGATACAAATCCTACTATTTAACCCATAGCTGAGTGGAGAAGAGGTAGATTCATACCTTTCCCAAGGGTATTTGCGCATACTCGAATATAGCGAACCCGACAGGAATTTGAAATCGGCTCTCCGATTTTCAATTTCTAGCCGTTATCCATGACACCGCTCGCACATCCAAGTTTACACAAACGGACACCTATCTAGGTACTGACCAGAATTGACTTTCCTTAACTTCGGTGATCGGACGGGAACTGGTGTGTATCAAATAAATTATTATCAAAAAATATTGGGTAGACGAAACAGTTCGGAAGCCGTCGGTGGTTGAGATAGCTCGGAATCACAAGTCATCGTGACCGACGGTTTGAGCGTTCATTGTTAAAAACTGTTGATAATGTAAGATTATGCACTATCTCCCAGAAAACTGCTACTAATGTCCGCTCAGCATAGTCACAGTATAAAGTACAGAATGGCAATGTGAGTGTTGAAGAAACCTAAATATGCTTGAGCAGGCGTCTGCAACAGGAATTAGCTAGCCACCCTTGCATAAAGGCATACTCGGATATGAACGGCCAGCCATCATATGTACATATTGCTTGTTCATACCAGTAGTAAGTACACTCTGGCTGAAGCGAGTCTCCTCATGACTACACAGCTTTTCAGTATTCTAGCCGTTTTCAATCATGTTAACATCTATTAGGTTGGTGCAAAAATAATGACGTAACAATGTCGTTTTTTGACGTTAAAAATACGTCAAAAAACGACATTGTTACGTCATTATTTTTGCACCAACCTAATAGAAGGCTGAAACTCTTGCCTTAATTCTTAGTTCAGTGTTTCTCTAGGTTCTTTGGGACGGTTTCCAGAGGCTCTGATGACGGCTGACAACTGATTACCTTCATGTACTACTACTACTACTTCTTCGTCGTCACTATGGCAACGTTGACATACTTGTTCATCTTTTTAGAGGAACCCTATGCTTCACCGGAGAAACGAAATCCACTATTTGGCATGTTTACAACGAGGAAATCCAATAATCTGGCCTTGATTAGCCCACCCATTTAAATCTCAAAAAGCTTCATAGGTTTTTATGTTACATTATCTTTAAACAGATTCTCGTCTATACGTATACCATTTGTTTGTACAGTGTAACCCGGATATAAGAGAAACCCGGATATAAGAGATATTTTATATAGTCCCAAATTAGATCCACACTTACCTAAACAAAATAGACCAAACCCGGATATAAGAGACTTGTTCTCCGGTCCCGACAACTCTCTTATATCCGGGTTACACTGTATGTTCAAGACTATAATCAATTGCACAATTCTCAGTGGACCGCCTCTCCTACCCAATCATACTTATTTTTGAATTCTTTCAATAGGAAAAAGAAAGGAAGATAGAAGTATTTAACGGCATTTTTAGTGAAATGGAAAAATGTTGTCAATTTCAAATCTTTTCATTTGTATCCCCTTACTTCTTAAAATAACGAGCAGCATTCATATTTATGATTGTTATTGCAATATTTTGTCAAAGTTGTTAAGCTCAAATATTTAACGATGCGTTAGGGTGATTTCTACATATAAATATAAATTTCTCCATGAGCTTATTCAATAATTAACTTAAGATTAATCAGAATATTAAAATAGGGAAATCGTGAAATTTTCACGGGTTAAAACTAGTAAAAAGCTATAATTTTGGAAAGTAAAAATTTCATTGAAATATATTGGAAAATTTTCAAGTTTTCACTTGAAATCAAGAACATACGAACTTGTCACAATATATGGAAGAAAGGCGTCAGTTTAAACTTATTTTAAATCGGCACTTGCATGATCTTGTGATTTAAGGACAGCAATACAATTTGAAGGCAAAATGACCAGCAATACAATTTTATAGAATTACCAACAACATATTTTGTCTGTAGTTGAAAATGTACAATTACGTTTAAAATATATTTACTTGAATTGTATTCAAAATATTTAGATTTCGGCACTAAATGACTCAGAGTTTGACATGCCACTAAACAAAATCAGCCAACCAATCAAATAACATGAAAGAACTCCTTCATGACATTATAAAATTTATCAATTTAGGCATTAAACGACCCATAAAGAGTTGATATGCCGTTAAACAAACAAACAAACCAAACCAGAACGTCTCAAAAATGATTCGTTGAAAGGGAATTTACTAAGCTTAACTTAGTTTGGCATAAGACCACAAATGTGGAGCACCCATCAAGGCTGGAATTCACATCGGTGGTGAGAGTATAAGCGACAAGCTTGTTAATCATTGTTCCATGTTTTACTTGAATGTGCAGGGTGATTTTCTCACCCACATATAATATAATTTTCTATTTCAACGCTCTGTGGGGTATTATAAACTATACCAGAATACCTATCAGATGACGGATGCCGTTCGGAGAGCCTTTGCAACAATCTGTGGTGATTAATAGAGAGGAGTTTTGTCTTAGAAGCGTTGAAGTTGACCAGCCAATTCGTGCCCCAGTTCACAATCGATTGGAGTTCCTTTTCGAGACGCACGGCCAGGTGAGTTTTGTCAGTGAGACTAGATTTGTTTTTGAGGCAGGAATAAATTGTGGTGTCATCCGCGTATATGCCAACTTGGGAAGTTATTGCGTCAGGGAGGTCATTTATGTAGATAAGGAATAGAGTGGGGCCTAGGATGGAGCCTTGAGGAACACCTGCGTTCGTGGGATAGGAACTGGAGGAGAATCCATTGAGAACGACCTTCAATTTGCGGTTTGACAGGAATGATCGTATTAGGTTATATAATCGACCCGTAATGCCATAACCCTGGAGCTTGCGAAGAAGGCCGGCATGCCAAACCCTATCAAATGCTTTGGAGATGTCTAGTGCCACGGCTCGGGCTTCCCCGTTATTTTGAAGAGCTCGGTAGACTGTTTCAGTGATGGCCGTAAGCACATCGGCTGTAGATCGGGCAAAGCGGAAACCATATTGCTTGTCTGAGAGCAGATTATGGGATGTGAGGTGGTTAACCACCCCGTATTGATTAGGGCTTCGAAGACTTTGCCGAAGAGGGGAAGGCGACTGATAGGACGGTAGTTGGAAGAGTCAGAGGGGTCGCCGGAGTTCTTGAAAACAGGAACGATCGAAGAGGATTTCCAGCAGTCAGGAAAACAAGATTCCTTGAGGCAGTAGTTGTATAATTTAGAAAGGGCGGGCGCCAGTTCGGGCGCGCATTTCTTCAAGACAATGGCTGGTATCCAGTCTCCACCACTAGCCTTGTTGGGGTCTAAATTGGCACTGGGCGTTATGTTTAACCCACTTAGTATGGCCTCAGTTGTAAAAGGAAGTCGGGTATGGGTACACCGGAAGAGTCGAGCGTCGAGTTGAAGGAAAATTTCGGAGCAAAGCATTCAGCCTTGTCGGTAGAGGAGGTCAGGACTTCGAACCGGTTGAATAAAGGAGGTATAGAGGGTTTGCAATTGTTCAATACGCTCTTGCAGAGACGCCAATAATCTTTGGAGCCAAATTTGCGAGATGCAATACGTTCGTTCATCCGAGCCGCAAATAGTGACTTAGCATCGTTGAGGACACGCTTACACTCGTTACGGGCGGAGGCAAAGAGACGTCTATTGCAGTCAGACATGTCGCTACGGAATAGGTGGAAGTAGTGGTTCCTATGGGCGATGGCGGCTGAGCAAGCAGCGGAGAACCAGGGAGAGGAGCGCGACTTGACCCTATATTTCCTTGATGGGATGAAAGCGTCGATTCCAGCTTTAACCCAGGAAGAGACTTCAGAAGCACAATCTGGGACGGGGAGCTTAAAGACTGCATCCCAGGGGACATCGCGGAGGAAATCACGGAACGCGTCCCAGTCAGCTCGTTGATAGTAGAACGAGGTATTACTGTATTACTTTTTCTTCTATTGATCTCATTACTTTTTGGTAGGGAGGGTGACATGACTTTACCCTATAGTTGTAAACATGAAGAGTTGCTTTTAGCCTAATTTGGCCCGAGGCCAACGTATATGGGCCAAACGAGGATCGAACACACTATTAATGCTCAAACAGACTGCCACGATAACAATTATTAGGTTGGTGCAAAAATAATGTCGTTTTCTCACATATGTTACTATGTGAGAAAACGACATTATTTTTGCACCAACCTAATATTTCCTTTCCTGTGTAACCCAGATATAAGAGAGTTGGCGGGACCGGAGAAGAAGTCTCTTATATCCGGGTTTCTCTTATTTGGTCTATTTTGTTTAGGTAAGTATGGCTTTAATTTGGAACCAGAGAAAATATCTCTTATATCCGGGTTACACTGTATAACCAAGATGAGCATGTTGTTCAGAATAGCAAGTATATAGAGCTTTTAAATAAAGGCAATAGTCGAAAACTTGCCTATAAGCATAAAGAGTAGGGATTGTTTTCTTTTTGCTTAAAGTAGTGTCTTACATTGTTGTATGTGGTTGATTCGTACAAAGGTCCATTGTTTTGCGCATGCTCCTTCCAAAACACTCCAGAAGCTTGACGAGTTTTTATGTCTGGTAAATAAAATATTTTGTATTTATTTAAAAACAAAACTATCAATGCAGCTTTGTTAAAAATGAATGTACACATACACAACTGTCGTATACTAAATATCACGTCTGTAAAACAGCTAAAACCAGCTGCTTACTCCAACAGCAGGATCGTCAATTAAATAGCGAGCCTTATTTCTCATTTACCTCCTATTTATAAACCAGCTATTTGATCTCAGTTATTCCTACCGACTAACGTTGTTTTTTTTTTTGTTTTTTTTAGCTGGTATCTTCCGAGTTCATTTAATCTGAATACTGCCCAAGTTCTTCGGGATTTAATATATATATATATATATATAATACGGGGTGTTGCAGCAAAATCCGCCACTTAACAAAAAGAAAACGAAATAGGCAATAAAAACAAAAGTTAACCCAACAGTCTATTTAGCAAAAGTTAGAGGCACATACTACATTATTTTTCAATATAACCGGCGGCGACGATGACCATCTCAAGGCGGGCGCGAAATGAGTCATACGCTTTGGCGACCATGTCCATAGAGGCGTGTTATGGGGGTGCTTGTTAGTCTTGGCCTCGATCACGCCCCAGAAGAAATAGTCAAGTGGGTTGCAGTCAGGTGAGGAAGGCGGCTACAAGTCCGGCGATCAGTGGTGAGGAACATTGTTGAGCAGCCACGCCTGGGTCGTCTTGGCCTTGTGCTCGAATATGATGAATCTTCACTTGTCGATTTAAATAAACATTTTGCAATTTGTAGGTTAATAAAAGCTAGTATGATATATTATTATAATAGAACCTGAGAGACCTCAATTTTTTAAACAACGGAATCCTTTATCTCTCATTGCGTACTCCTGCCAGTCTTGTATTAAAATTTATTTTCAATTTAGAAATATGAATAATTCTAAGTCGTGGTTGTGGACTAGTTATAGTCGCTGAAAAAAAATTGTAATTTCAAATACCAGCAAAAAACCCTTCTTGCTGGATAAAATTAATGTATTTAAATATTTTCCCTTGGATGGGAATGGAAGAAGAGAGAACGCCACCTCTCTTATCCGGAATATTAAAAAGACGCATACAATAACAAACAAGATTTAAAAAAATACTACGTGGAATTTGAACGGTACAAACATACAGACAATACAATATGGCAAAATATAATTTTTTGCTCGCACAAAAATTCTTTCGTGCGTCTTATTATAGACAAGGCAAAATCACAAAACAAAAATTATAGAAATTATAAGACTTGCCATACAATTTTTCAGCTTAGTAAAAAAAACAAAAAAAACTAGAAGGTGATATGAAAACTAATATCGAGAGACGAAAACACCTACTTTGGTTTATCCCACGAGCGTCTCAGACGTTTAATGATATTTTGAAATGTTTTTCGGTTTTCTTTCTGCTTGGCTACACAAGTGCTTCACTGCGGCCTTCAACTTTATTTTAATAAAGTTGAAAATAATGACGTAATAATGTCGTTTTTTTGACGTCAAAAAACGACATTATTACGTCATTATTTTTGCATCAACCTAATAGATAGCTTTACCATTGTATTTGCTTTTCATATAATGATAATTTTATCTTATCATTGATTAGAGTTTATTTTTTTATATTATTCTTATAAATATACTCTTACAATTGTTAATCTGGAGTCGGTCATCCAATGAAGGAGTAACATTATTTTATCGTGTTTGATTATCATAGGCGGCGCGAGATTTGAACGCCTCTTTCGATTTTGGCAGCCACAAGATAATCATCTTTTCGTTCTATCGGCGCGTAAGTACCCCAGACACACACTGAAGGTCGCTTTGTACTCTTCACAACTTTAACTTCATTTCTCATTTTCCTTTTTGTAACATGTCCGTTTAATATATTTGTTAATGCTTTTTTGATTAAATTCCATGTTTTTGTAACTTATTTTTCCCAGACTCACATGAGACCTTCAATATCGTTCGTGGGACAAATGTACCATGAGCCATTAAATATTTACTGAAATGCGTTCACACCTCGTAACAAGTGGTAATTCCCGCAACAACACAAAGTAAATAATGCATAGAACGTTTTCGTTTCTGATAGATTTTCATTAGCAATACCTTCTTTGTGTGAAGGTCAGGAAAATCTTTTATTGACTAGCAATATAAAGAAACCAATTGGCGCATGGCTTAAAGCGAATGTTAGCAAGCGTATCTGACAGATCATTGATCAATGTAGTGAACGCGATCATCATAGACACTCTTTTATAAATATCCCTAAAAAAGCTCAGTTAAGGGGGAAAAAAACGTTTATTATAGTCAAAATTTATTTAATCCACCACTTCCTGTTGTTTTACTTTAAGAAAATTTATATGCTTGTAGTGTAACGGTTAGTAGCTCGAAAAGATAGATTGTTGCATTCACTTTCACACACATACCCCAGGGAAAAGTATGAATCCATTTCTTCTCCCTTTCTCCGGCTATGGGTTAAATGATAGGGCAGAGTAGGCTTCCTAACCGTAGTTGTCAATCAGTCTAGGAGGACATCTTTGAATTCAAAACTGGTATATAGCCCCGGCGAGATGCATACTATACAAGTGCTGAAAAGTTTACAATTAACTGCAGTGTGGGGTTGTAGACAAGAGGGTAAAGTAAAGGACAAAATCGATAGGTATATTGTGGTGCATACTATACAGCCATTGAAAAGATTGTAGAGTTCACAATTAACTGCGGTACGTGGTTGTGGACTGAGTGAGGTTGTGCTAAAATGATTTAGTGGAGTGGTTTCCTGTTACCTTCTACATGGTTTTTAGATTAAGAGTAGTCCTTCTGCTAGTTTGGCTAGCACTCAAGTTTATACACACACACACACATATATAAGAACGTTTCTTTCATGTTGCTTGATTCGTTTTCTGCGGCTTATCAATTCTTTGCATGTTATTTAAAGCCAGAAAATATTTTAGATTGTAAGAATTTTGGGATGGGTGCGGGATAATAATGATGTACTGATATAAATCTTACTAATTAACTCATAGATGGGGGAGAAGATGTGGATTCATACCTTTCCTATGTGAATTTGCGCGTAAGTGATTATAACGAACCCGACTGGAATTGGAACTCGGCTCTCCGATTTACAAATCCAAGCTATTATCCATTTCACCATCTGCACATCCAAGCTTACAGCACCTGGTATTTCCAAGTAGTCACCCATCTATGTACTCTGACTAGTAGGCTCAATGTTATTTAACTTTGGTGATCATTCAAGAACCGGTGTTTCAACGTGATATGACCATAAGCCATTTCTTTTATAAATATATAAACACCTCACCTGATACTGAAGTTTCACATTTCGGATCTTTAGGCTGGTTTCATTATTTTTTTTTTTTTCTTACTACTAAACCAGCCTGAATCAGCAAAAGGTGAAACTTCAGTAGTGGGTTAAGTATTTCTATCTTTTTAAAAGAAACGTTTTTTAGAATTTCACTGCACTTTATATATTGAGCACATTTTTTCTAAATCGGCTAGACTTGGTCGTTTTCGGAGTAATTTTGCCGTGTAATTGATTTCAGTGAATGATGATTATATATGACAATGATTGGTTTAACTTTCATAGCCTAGTAGATAACCTAAATAGATAGGTAGATTCATTTTTTTAATATACAAGTATATAATTACATTCACCATCAGCAAGTTAGTCTCATTGACCATTTCTGTTCTCATGAAACAAACTGTTTGAGTGCACTATTTTAGTAGCCTTGTGTCAGTCTAGTAACCATTACGCACGCATATGACACCGGATTCAGTAATGGAACTAGTTTTGAAGTTTGATAGAAGAAAAACATGGCAGGATGTTGCAGAAAAAACAAATTACAGAGTAAGTGGGGGCAGAATAACAAACGCAAGCTATTCCGTACGTACGTAGTTTGCGTGTTGCTAACAGGAAGTGACGTAAGCATTAGTGTAGTTGCCCGTACTATGTTACGCTCTTTTATATTACAGTCATACCCATACTGTATCGTGCGGGGAAGGTGGTCAGTGTTGCAGTAGAATGTAAACGTATTTTCATCCCCCTGCCAAAAATAGCTTCCTGACTTTAAACTACCGAACGCTTCCCGGTCTTCAATATTCGTTTTTCTATGCTACTATTTACAACTTGTCTTAAAACTACCAACAATGATCACGTTTCTCGAGTGTGTTCACTTCACAAAGAAACAGAGAAACTGCTGAAACTTTGACGTTCTTCTCGAGACGAACTTGTTATTTGTATTCATTACTCGAGTAGTTTATACTTTCATGTTGTGGCTTCGCATCTCTTTGTGAAGTGATGCAGCCTTTTGCGAGAGTTGTTGTAATTACAAAAGAACCACTATTTTTAATTCCTCTCTGTATTAATAAATCACCATTAAATTACGATGCGAACAGATTGTCTTATGGATGTCAAATTTTTGGTTAGTTTACGGGATTCATTCTCTCCCCCTCATTTCATGTTTCATGAAATTTTTATATATTTTTCTATTTAAACAATTTGAGATTTTTAAATTATAGGGTGTTTTATTTTTTTTAAGGTTCCCCCTGTGAATATGTGGTATTATTACTTTCGCAAGGTATGAATCCATCTGACCCCTTTTTTTTGTCTTGGTTGGTAACCAGTCTAGAAGCAAGAAAACTTTTAATTTAATCCTGAGACCAGTTTGTAGTTTTCATCTTCAGTTCTTTTTTCACACTAAAATTAGTTCACATCATTTTCACGGTATAAATAATCCCCCCCCTGCCACGAAACTTTCACATTAGAAACTGAATCCCCAAAGCCTGATGATTATTCAGAAGGATTGTTCTAACTTCGTCCAGTTTTATTCACCCATTCTTGCATAGGGATAATACGTTCTTTATTTAAATAATAGACCATGCGTTGTGAAAAACCTAAAATGTTAATTCGATTGTATCAATAACAAAAAGAAATAATTTAATGATTAAAACGGGTATGTTACTTTTTTTCATGTATCTAAATATAGATTGAAACGATGGATTTTTTAAATTTTCTGTTTTGTTACTGTTGCGATGATATTTATTGTAATTCGATTTCATTGTTGACATAAATTGAAAGGATGTTATGAAAAGCAAGCATAAAATATCAATTAGAATCTACGTAAGAAAGTTAAGTTTCAAATTTAAATTCCATATGGAAACATTACATTCCTAAATAGAAAATAAATACAGCGCTAGGTTCAATGTGATATATATCATTTAAATTTCAAACCTACACTAGACTCTCATTAATAGTGAATAATTTTGTGCAAAGAGTTTCTAGTGGGAGTTATCTTGCAAGAATTGAACTTACCCGAAAACTTTCTTCTTTGAAGCATAAAATTAGTAAGAAAAGTTCTGGGAGAAAACGAAGTGCACCGTAATTTTTCATTCTGAAATAAAAATACTAAACTTGGAACCTCTTCGCAAACTGTAAACATTCCTGTGCTTAGAAAATATTTAAGGAAGAGAACATCTGACCGATGTTTGCGAAACCACGACGTTGCTTTTCTGCGTGGGCGAAGCTTCCTCTGATCTGTTTTCCTTTCTCTTTCTGTGACCACTTTTGTGTACTGCTACAACGCCACCAATAAAAATGATTGAAGAAGATAGGAAAAAATAGTAAAAGAAAAACGAATCGGTTTTACGCAAATAAAATACCCTTCAAATTTTAAGACTCGGGGTAAAATGTCTGTCTAAGCGGAAATGGTTGTGATGATTTAATTTTTGCTTGCATAGCATATCACCGCATCAACTGTTAGTTTTATTGGATTACTTTGAGGATCCGTTAACTTCAAACAAACAGGTGAGCAAGTAATATTTTATTTTTAAGCAAGTCCTATTTCGAGGCCTGTATTCTTAGTTCATATTTTCTACAGACGTTTTTTAAAGGTTATCGTTATGAAAGTGTAAACATACTAAGTAGAATGGTTGTCTTCAAAAGACCGAGATTTTTGACACAAAAGATAATGGTCTCTTTTATTTATTTATTTTTTTTTTAAGCCTTACAAGAAAACAACCAAATTATTCAATTAACCTATCCTTCCATATCATTTATATTTAAATTTAAAAACGGCTAAAAGCGAAGAACATCGACTTTCTTTTAAAACGGATTATAGAAAAGATGTTAACTTTGAAGAATCACTTGAATTGACATTTGATCTTCAATTTATAACACTATTAAATGCCAGCTTGCTATGGAATTTAAGATACCGCCTTTGTCTTAACCTGAGGTGTAACTGCAAATATTACAAAACTAACTTTTTTCGTTTTTACATCGAATTCGTACAAGACTCGGTGATATGCTAAATAGTGACAACTTTATACAGTGTAACCCAGATATAAGAGTTGTCGGGACAGGAGAAGAAGTCTCTTATGTCTGGGTTTCTCTTATATCCGTGTTTGGTCTATTTTGTTTAGGTAAGTATGGCTCTAATTCGGGACCAGAGAAAATCTCTCTTATATCAGGGTCTCTTATATCCGGGTTAAACTGTATGTCATTTTTCGTGTTGATAGACAATGTAAGTGGTAGATTATGTCTAGATTGTATTTAAAATAAAATATAATTTTCTGAAAATAGACTACTAACACTTCCTTTTGTAAATATTCTGTTTAATAAACTTAAACAAATGCGAGTACAGAAAAGTTCTTGGACCGAGAATACGTTCAAAAGTAACGAAAGACATTTGCCTTATATTTAAAAAACAAACAAAGAAAAAACGCGCTTTCACAGCATTTTTTGCCTGGATGTGCGGGCTAGTATGGAGGGGGTGGAAAGAAATAGGAAATTGCCATTTACTGGAAAAATGGCTATAAAATGTTGACTGTGATTTCTAATGGATTCCACCATTTTGGTTTAGATTGGATACTCTATCGTAACCTCCACCACAACACAAAAATATGACACAAAACGGGTGAAATTGTACGCTACTATATGTCTATGCTGGTTAGAAAAAGCACTAAGCGCTGGTTAATTTATAACACAAACACCAGAGGCCCTCATTTCAGTGTATTAAAAAAAAGGTATGTATACGTCAATAACAGACAATGTAAGACGTATACGTCAGTCCACAGCAGTGGAAGTGCGATATATTTTAAAATCGTATTTTATACACGATGTATTAATCAAGTTTAGTTTTTTTTTTAGTTTCTTAAACAGCATGCGCAATCCTGATTTAGTACGAACTTTTACGATTACGCTTTGAGAATCACTGAAAAAAAAATCACCTAACTTGATTATATCGAAGGAAACTAAAGGTAAGTGTCTTTTCAATGTCTGTGGTAGAACATATACAGTTTCCGAATACTTATTTCTCTATGAAATTAAGTCTTTACATTTTAGATGAAGTAACAAGTGATACCAACTTGATATTCCATTTTGTACTGTTCTTATGCTGGTATCAAAGCTAGCAAACTGATTCCCTTGTGAATATAATAAACTATAGCGACTCTCTTCCCGTTTTGAAGTCCAGAAATCAAATTCTACAAAGTATATTATTTTATTTCTTAAACCCAAAGATATAGTATCAAAACAAGTTCCAGTAACTCTGATTTTATGTAAAATATTTATGGTATTTTTTGCCCGAGCCATTTTCCACACAAATCTTACCAAATGATCAAAATCAGAATGTAGAAATTCTTTTCTTGCTCTGGCCGAGAACATTTCAATACCCCTCGTATATATTGACACTTTCCGTTTTATTCTTTTAATCTTCTTAGAATAAAGGTGGTTGCTACAAACCTACAATAATGGGAAGAACATTAAACAAGTTTTTCTTCACTTTCGATAAAGAAAATTTTCTGGTTTATAGAAAACGCGAATTGTAATTTTCGCGTCACAAATGTTCTGAACCAAGTAAGCCGGCGGCACATTTTGACTGACTTTTAATGAATTAGTAAATAGTCATTTTTAAACCCAAACACGAGTGAGTCACATTCTTAAATCACAGAAACAACACTCGTCATTTAATCTTCTATTGATATGCTGATCAGAAGTTGTAAATAGTTTCTATTGAAAATTAATTGAAATTATAAACGCCAGTGTTAATTTTCTTGAAGTGTGGGAAGACAGTTATAGACTAGCTGTTTAAGTAACCAGTTTAGAGCACGGATAGGACTTAAACAAATACATTATAATTCTTTATTTTTCAGCATTAATGAAGTGTGTGAAAATGAATCCATTCGCCCAAAGCAAGGCGACAATGCCACTAATATGCAAGGGGCTACTGGGAGTGAAAGAGAATGAAAAAGATTTTAGAATAAACCAGAAACCAGAGAGGAGTCTGTGCAGTGTCCCTTCTGGACGTGGGAGATCATAGTTATCTGCAACAACTTATCTCTTGTAGCGCTTGTCTTTTTGCTATCGCTCCAAATCTCTGTTCCGTTAATCATTTACACATGTTTGTTAGGTAGGTTATTCACTGATTTCCTCTGTCCTTTTTGCCTTATATCACGAGTTAGATTTTTCAAGCTCTTTCCACAGTATATGTCTATTATGTACACTATTTACATTATTTTGACTAGTGTCCTCATCATTGTTGCCATATTTATCACAACGTTTCGGCCGTTGTACGCTCCGGCCTTCTTCAGGTGATTGGAATGTCGAACTGAACCCTTTATTTCGCTCGCTGGGGTAGACTGTTCTAGTTCCACGTGCCATGTTTAATGGATGTCAGTTATCGGTTATCTCCTGTTAATTCCCCTCTCTAAGTTTTCCACCGCCTTAACCAGGTATTGAACTCGCACTCTTTGGGCCCTGTCACTGGATCTAACTTATTCCACTGTGCCATGTGTCCTTGAATAAACGTAAATAGTGCTCTCTTTCCATCTTATGTGCCCCAGAAATTTCAACTGTCTTTTTTATGCAAGTATTTCTTTTTTCCACTTTTTCCTTAAAACTTTGTCTTTGCTCACATGTTCAGTCCATGATATTCTCAGCATCCTTTTGTAAAACTACATTTTTGTTACCTCAAGTCTCGTAGTCTGTCCAACCAGGGTGAGTATCTATAAATAAGATTGATTTACGTATGGATCTGCGGTTTTGTCTAGGAATACAGTAACTCTTCATTCTGTGAAGTGTTACTATTGATGTTCATAACAAAGACCTGTATATCATAGGCCAACAAATATTTAAAAAATGTGAAGAGTGTAGATAAAAATAACATAGCTTATTTTAATCTGTTGGAAATGGTTTTGAAATATCTTTCATGTGCGTCGCAACCCCCCCCCTTCAGTTTTACACTGCGGAGGTCAGTCACAATTTCATGTCTTTTTGCGAACTCTTCGTTCACAACTGAAAGGTTGCCAAAATGAAAAAAAAGAAAAAAAAGTAGCATCTGCATGCGCTAATGCATGATGGGACTTGCATTATAGAATACGTGAACATGTCGACCAGTCCCAGATAGTAAATGTTTTAAAATAAGCAGTTGAAATTATTAGAAATAGAAAAATATTAACATTGACTTATGTTTTTAGTATAAAAACAAATGCGAAAGTGTCCGTGGTTGTTATTTTTAGTTCAATTAATATAATTGCCTAAAGGCGTTTAGAACTTAAAAAAAAAAAAAAAAGAATTAAGTATATGCATGCTTCCGCCTAAACAAGGGCGGGATGGGGGCGGCATATTTACATTAGGACATTAGTCCGAATGTTTCGGTCATTGTGCTCTCCAGCTTTCTTCAGGTGTCTGTCGATCCGGGTAACATTCAGGAAATTTCGCGCTGAACACTAATCTAAAAGAGTGGCATGTTGCCGTTCCGCTGTTCATGTCTAAGGATTTTGTGTGTGTTTTATTGCTACTACCCAACCCGGGGATAGAACTCGCAATATTCACTGTACCACCAAAAATTTAATTCGCTAGGCTATTGTCGTCTGTGAGAATCTTTTTAGCTGACGGTTTAGGATGATGTAGTGTGATTTGTTAGTTTATAGCTATCTGTAGTGAAGTAAAAAAAATCTTTTCGTAAAGATTGGCAAGTATAAAATCAAAGCGTGAATGACTCGCACCAGAAAACCTTATTCTCTAATTCTATTTTCTTTTATGTGAACCGGGTTTCAATCTTATTAGCGCGACTTGTGTCCTCTTCGCTGGGCATCTCATAATTGTGGCCTTGTGTTAAACGGTACACTTTTGAATTGTTTTCGAAAACAGCTAGTTGAAATTATAAAAAGAATCTGTTCACAAATGATTCGTAAGGATTTCTGAGTTTAATCTATATTTTAACCTAGTTCCTGATGGTGTTATTTCTCTTAATAATAACTGTAATATTATGACTCTTATCAGTTATTAACATTTAAAATCTTGTTCCGACAACTTTTCCTTTCTTTTCTTATGGCTTTTACGTTTGATAAAAACTGAAGTAGAAATACGCTAAAACGTTGTTAAGGGCTTCAACTGTTTGAAGAAATTTTTGGAATAAGTCAAATTTTCGTTTAAGCGGATTTGAGAACCAAGTACTACACAAAAAGAATTCCATTGCTTTCTGAATATTCCTAACACTTTTTTCTATAAAAGTTTATGTGAAAGTGAAGTATTTAATTTGCTACAAATGGTGACCTCGATGTGTTTGAAAACTATCGCTACTAGTAATTGTATTCATTTGTACGACTGCCTGAACAATATAACACAAGATCGAATTTAAAGTAGTAACCAAAGTTTCCATTGGCCAAAAGACAAAGATTACAAGAGTTCTCTCTTGGCACTTCCTCTTTTGGAGACTTCTAAGGCGTCGGGTAATGATCCTAGCTCCATCCTGATGGAGTGCTATTACTAGAGGTATCCCCCTTGAACCTAGAACATGATATTCATTTGAAACTACTACCTTGCCAAGTAATTATACCGACTTACTAAGCGTAGCTTAAATGTGGCAGAAGACTAAAAGTATGGCGCACTCTGAGGATCGATCTCGCTTTTCAGTTGTAATTAGTCTACAAGGCAATTTCGCTAACCATTACATTATAGTTACTCGTCAAAGTACTGCTACTGAGGAGATCTATTCGCTTCTCCACGACAAAATATGACACAAGGTTGTTTTTAACGCGGGAGTTACCACCAAAAGTGACTCTGTATCCGCGATTACTGTCACGCTAGCGTCGATATTCCACTGAATCTACTGCGGCGGAGCAAAAAGGGTTCGGCGGTAGCTGCCAGAAATTAGTTCCGAGTTGCAATTAGTTTAGGTATCTCCACTTTTTCGCAGGAAAACAGCATAGCGTAATGAAAAAGGCCACAAATTTAATTTTGAAACTTTTAATCGTTTCTAAAACGTTCGAAATTTTAGTTAAAATCTTGTTTTGTTTACGTCATCAAGGTGGCATAACAGCATTGACTTTTTGTGCTTTTTTTCCGTTGAAAACACATTAATTTGGAAATTCTTGTTAAAAAAAAAAAAAAAAAAATTCCCTATTTTAATGAAATTTTCAGGACTTATTCGCAAATTAACTTTTTTTATTTTATAAAATTTTGTTAAAAAATATTTCTTTTTTACATGTTACCCCGCACTTAATTTCATGAAATTTCGCAAAAAACCTTTGTTTCCTGAATTTTTTTTGTTAAAAGTAGAACTCCTCTAAATCGCTTAATCTTTTTTTCCCCACTATTGCACTATTCTAACTGAATTGAAAAATGCAATAAAACTATTATTTAATTAGAAAAGCTTTAAATTGCTTTTCCGGTGAATAATGAATTTTTACAAGAACTTTTCATCTTTTTAAAGAATTTTAATTATAATAATTTATAATAGTTTAAATTCGTGTAAAATTCCGTATTGGGCTATTTCCTGGATGTAATATAATAATTAAGTGGAAACAAAATTTACGAATCCAAAATTGAAAAGATTAGTAAACGTAGTTACGTTATTCTATTTTTAAAATAATTTTTTATTTTTTTTTTTTATTTAATTTGTTCCCTATTTTCATCTATGAAAGTCTAAACGTAACATTATTATGAAATGGTTACGTGATCTAAGTTTCGTTTCTTTGCAGAGAAATTAGTTTAAGAAAATTTTATAGTATTTTAGATTTTTTTTTTTATTTTTGTATAAAGCATCTTCGGAAGGTAAATAAAAGTCAATAAATTAGATAATTGCGAAAAATATGGTCATTTGTAAAAAAAAAAAAAAAAAAAAAAAAAAAAATTACTAGGTAGTTAAAAACCCCCAAAAAAAAACCCCCAAAAAACAATGCGTTTACTTTGATTTCTTAAATTTTGTATCATCTCTAGCCACCCATAATAGCTGTCATCGCTTCGTCACTCATTGTCTCAGATAAGCTATGATAAGCTAAGCAGGACCAATCATTAAATAAAGGGTTGTATATTACTTTTTCATGCTATAAGTAATATTTATTTCAAATCAGATTAATTTTACTCAAATAAAGTGTCAGAAATATATATGTATTTTTGAGAGAATTTTAAAATCGATAATTTCTTTGTTTATAGATTTCTTAACATTAAGAAAATGGCCGCTTTTAAGAAGACTTTAAGAAATCGAAATTAATTTTGACATTCCAATCTATATAATTTCTATCTGAAATACACCAGAATATTTTACTTAATGGCAATAACGGAAATAATAAATTTAATCATTAAGCTTTCAATTAAAGCTAAAATGAAATCTTTAAGAATGCTTTCTCATTTTTAAAAATTCATTTTAAAGTTCAGGTAACGAAAATTTATGCCGAAATAGTGGAGGTACCTAAATTAGTTCCGAGTTGAGATTAGTTCCGAACCCCGTTAATTTTATGTCTATTAGCAGATATACGATTACCTTGTCTGTTCGCTAATTTGCTTCTTTTTTCTTTTTAAAATACATTTTTTCATTTTGATTTTTTTTTTTTTTTTTTTTTTTTTTGAGAGAGGTGAAATGGTGGAGGAATGTATATTTTTCTCTTGTTTAATATCGCCGGTTTTACAAGTTGGGTGTTGACCGCGAAAGAAAAGGAGCCTTCGCCTTTGTTTGAATCTTTACTAAACTGGCTTTTGTGATGATCCTTTTGGCTGTCTGTAATCCAATTCAACTCCCCCGCCCCAGTAAATTAAACCGGCCATTTTAGTGCCTCGTCTGATAAACCAAAATATCCTCATGATTCAACATTCAGTCCAAACCAGAACAAAGAAACAGTTTTATTTTATCTATTTTTCTTTTACTGGGCTAAAGAAAAAAGCGTTACGGAAACAAAGAAGTAGAAAGAAAACTTCACAAAGGCAATACGCTACAAGACAATTACTTTCTATTTGGGAAAAAACCAAATTTTCTTAAACGTTACACGTCATGATTAATTTGAGAGCTTAAATTGTGATAAGAAATGAAGACTAACAACAAAGAATTTAGTATTGGGTTGTTGCTGGATAACGTCTCCATCGTTTGTTTAGTTAAAAAAAAATCTGACTCCCTACTGACAATAAACTTCTTTACTGTCGGGTCTTTTAATAGGTTTATTTGCAAATGACAATGATTGCCGAAACATTCATAAATTTATCTTCGTGGTTAGTCGTGAATTTAGACTTTCGAAGTCTAAAATTTCAGTAAATAGTAACATTTTAATTTTATTTTCTCATCGAGGTTCTCTCTTTACAAGGTCCGGGGGCCATTTGAGTTAGCGGATTACGTTCGGGGGAGGGGGGTATTTGTGTGTGTGTGTGTGTGTATAGGAGTGAAAAATAACTGTTAACTCTAGCCTTGAAAAGGTTAAGATTGTAGTGATCTGGGAAAACATCCTGTTTGGAATGGGTTTGCGGGAAGATGTTCAGAGGGAATGTGGGTGATTTGCTACTATGTAAGTGGCATGGTTGTGTTCTTGCTGTGAAGGTTTAAATTGGTGGCACCAGGGAATGTAGTTTGTCCGAGCACCTTCTGTAGAAGTAGCGGTAGAGCAGCGAGAGGCTTGTCATATCCCCCTGTGGGAGAGAGGGTGGAGAATAAAAGAGAAATAAAGAAAAAATATGCAAAGACAGCTCATCAAACACTAAAAACTATTAATGTTCTTGTCATAGATTATGAAAATTAATACAAAGACGATGTGACGAATGGCTTAGCAGTACACCAGTGGATTAATACCTGAATGGATAGATGACATTATAAATAGTAGTTTAATAAACTTTTTACAAAATTTCAAAGGTAAAAAAATGTAAACATGAATTATTAGCTCGTTTAATTAAAGAGCCGATTTTCAATTTACATTTTTTTAAATGTTTTATTATTCCTCATGGTCAGGCCAATATAGAAACGAAAGCCAAATTGTAGATCCATTCACTCTTTCTTACGAGACGTTTTTATAAAGTTTTAGAAGGTTCATCTTGGAAAAAACGTGTCTTTTTAATAGACACACTAAGATTTTAAAAGAAATGGTGAATTCAGGGTTCAAGTTAAGTTTCTTTTCACATGTCATTGTTAAATTTATGCTATCTAAGAGCTAGTAAGATTTAAAAAACATTATCATCTTGAAAGTTAGAAATGTGATATATCTAATTTACTTATCATTTGGTTTGGATTTAAAATTACCTTTTTTTTTTATTATTATACAAATGTAAAGATTGAATATAACATTTTTTTTTTTTAATAAGATATTAAAAAAACCAAGAAAAGTAGCGTCTTTTTTTTTCGTAAGGGCCAACGAACTCTTTGCATTGAAAGACATGCTGAAGATAAGTCATCCTCCATCAACCTGCATCTCAACAGGTGTATCACTCGATCTCCATTGACCCACCGTCTCCTTCCTAGTTTGTGTTATATTCTGAAGCCAAATTTGACACTGAGATACACAATACAATTTTGAAGGTCAACGATGTAATTTTATAGATTATTTAAACGTGCTTAGAACAACAAGAACCACAGAAAACAAACAAAACCATGTCTACACAGCCATCTTGCTGTTTACATTACTTTTGTAGAGCTGATTCATGGGTCACATAATTGTCATATATTCCTCCTCGAACTTTGTCAGAGTTGCTTCTGTATCATTTCGAATGTGCACTTAATGGAATTCTTCAGTAACACCAAAGAAAACAACGCCAACGGCATTAAAGCTATGGCGTAAAATGCTCATCTGCACTGAATAAAACCATTTGATAAGGAGGAAACTGTCGTCTCTTTTATTCACCAGTGAAGTAGAGAAGCATATATTGGAAAGTTGATCAATTTTCTCAAAGATTAATGGGATAGAACTGATGGCTGGGTGAGGGTTAGGTTCATGAAAATAGTCAACCAATACGACTTAAAAGACAACATGAAGAAGGTGAAGTAGTCTTGCGCTAGTATTTTAGTAAATAATTAGTAAATTAAAGTTACTTTCAAAATTGATTATGATGTCAAAATAAATTCAGAAAATTGTTTCTTGAGTGGATCAGATGTCAACTAAGAAGCTTTAAGCTAAAGAGTATAATTTTACAAGAAAATGATCCTTCGCTGACCACAAAGCTATTATTACACATGCTGCTTTGAAAAAAAAGTTTAAAATACATTCAAATTAATAGAGCAACCTCTAGCCTCTCCAGATAAATATCCAAGGGATATCGTAAAGTCCCCCACTAAAGAAGTTTTACTAGAATGAGAAACGATCTTCAAGTGAAGACCTCTGCGAAGTATTAGGTTGGTGCAAAAAGAATGACGTAATAATATCGTTTTTTGACGTTAAAAAATACGTAAAAAAAAAACATTACGTCATTATTTTTGCACCAACCTAAAAAAAAAAAAAAAAAAAAAACTGTTTCAAGAAATATTAAAATCAAAACAAGACAGAATTAAATCACTGTTACATAAAGTTCATATTAACATGTACAATAATAAAAGTTAATATATTGGTGGTTATTGTGTTAGCCAAATGTTTCAGGGGTCTTAAAATTATTTATAAATAAAACTTGGCACCACCAAAGAATATTATCAATAGGATAGATAATCTAATCTGTAACTCCCACGATATATTGGTCATATAAATGTGAATATGTACATAAAATGTTATCCGTTGGTTAATATCGATTTTATTTTATTTTTTTTTAAGCGTCTTGCTTAATAAAATCCCAAATCCATCCAATAAATGCTGGACAATCACCACACAGCTGAAGACTTAACATGTGAGCAAAGACGACGTTTTAGAGACAATGGAAACTAAAGGACACTTAATATCAGAAAGAGGCAGTTGAAACTTCTAGGGTACATAATGAGGAAAGAGAGGTTGGAAAATGTGACACCCACAGGACGTTAAATGCAAGAAGGAGAAAAGAAAACTGCGCATAACCTACCTGACGAGTTTGTGAAAATGGATGGCAGAACAGGAGAGATAGCAAACTGATTACTTACTTCGAGCTACAAGTAGCAGGAAATTGTGGAGTCGTTATTCGTCAACGTCGTGAAGGGACACGGTACATAGGAAGAAGTATTCTCAGTATTGTCAACTTCGCGCGAAAGATAAAATGAAAAGCTGTTTCGTTGGATCGGTGCCATCTTTATTTTGAGCAAATATATTTGTACAGAGATACCGTGAGAGCGAAAAAAAATGGTTAAAATCTTTTCATGGGATAATTTACGTAGATAGAAAATGATTACAATTCTCATGTTCTCTCCTGTGTATACCAATTGGACATTAGCCATCTCTTCTTGAATCTGTACGACAGCTATTAATACTTCTCTAATTTTGCACATTCGATACAAACGTTAAGAATTTTTTACTTTTAAAGCAAGTCATATTGTACTTTAGTGAGATTTATTGGCTCTCTCTCACTCGCGCACATAAGTGCGTGGCATTGCCCAACTCGGAAAATGTTCCTTAGTTTACAGGATTGGTAATATTACTTGCTTCCGTTCAGAAACTCTGTAAATGGGGGGGATCTTTCAGTTGGTATGTCCTTCATCGACACTCTTTCTAGTCCTCATATGTACAATTTGTCGGAGAGGGGGGGAATAAAAATAACATTTTTAAAACGTGAAACCCTAATGAATTTTTAGAATGTTGAAAATTCGATGTACAAAAAAAACTAAACAAAATAGTATTAGTAATAAACCACAATCTTTAAATGTGGCAGAAACATTAGTTAATTAGAAGAAATTAATGCGGGACTTAAATAAATCAGTCACTCGACCAAACGCATATTCATCCAAATGTATCAACAACTATGTAAGACACTCGAAAAACGAAAGGCGTCTCCGCATCCACTAGAAAACTGACATCTCTAGCAGGAAGAGAAATTAGACTAAAGAAAAATGGTGATTCGTAAGAGACAAATAAGAGGCGGGAAATGGCTGTACTTTGTATGTATTTGTTTTATTGCGACATGCATAAAGAAATATTCATTTAACTTAAAATTATTTTTTTTTTAAAGTATTGACCTTTTAACTGCGGCAGAATTTCGCAGTCGACTCATTAAGCTTTTTACTCAGCCTATTCTATCTAGCACAAGGCCAAAATATTGCGATGTTCAGCTAGAACGTAATATATATCTGGTATGAGAGACTTGTTTATTAACTATTACAAAGTAAATTTAAGTAAATTAACTGATCAGTACGAGAGAAAATTTAATTAATATAGACAACTGGATTTGAATCAGTAGGCTTAATCATTTGAAGATTAAGTTAATGTCTAAAATAAATGCAGTCTATTTACTTGGCTTGGGGTAAGGACGTTAGCGTTCCACCTATGAGGCCCGTGTTCGAATTTCATCATGGTCGAATTATTAAGGATGTTACTTCTTGGTAATATCAACCTAAGGGAGACATTCCTGGCATACCTCGGCAATAGGAATTGCTTGAAAACCAAGACTTCTGAGTGAATTTGAATAGAGAAAACTGTTCGGAACCACCGATTGTTGTGCTAGTACGCAGTCGCAAGTCAATGTGACCATACTGGCCTTATTTTAACTACTAACCAAGACCCATCATGCGTTCTCTCCCATAAAAGCTATAACTAAGGTCCGGTATATTTTGGAGTGTAAACCACAGGTTGGCTCTTTGGGTGTTGAAGAAATGCAAATATGTCTGAAGAGGTGTCTACATACCACAGAAATTAACTATCAGCAGGTTAGACGCTATAAGTTTCCAGAGAATATCGGAGGCCTAAATATTATGTATACAGAATATTGTTATATACATACATAAGTTTAGCAGAAAATACTGCAAGTCATTCAGATTACATACATATGCGAAAGAGAGAACAGATCAGAAGAAGGTTAATTAAACTTATCTACCTTATGGACTACATATATCGGTAATTAATTAGCAACTAATACCAGTTGGTCTTTTGGCTCTGAGCCTTGAAGAAGTAAATTAGTCGATATGACGCCATTAATCTTATTACACACATTTTTTTTCTCTCTCTCACTCTTTATTTCTCAAAGTGTTTTTTTTTTCTACGTAATTTGACTGGTTAGGCTATTACTATATTCACTTCATATTTTTACATTTAACAGCCTCTCAAATGATTAATTTTCCCCCTTTTGCTCATTGTATTTTATTTTGATCATGGTTTGGCTTGGTTATCGATATTTCATACGTAGACCCTTTTTCCTGATCCTTGAATGGTCAGATGTCCAAGTAATTAAATAATGTTTATGATCCTGCGTTGGGGCTAGAGGTCGATGGAGATGAGAAAGCATCCATTCACGAAAGCAGGTTAAGTCCATAGTCCAAATAAGACGGTGAAGATTATTGGGTTAAATTAAAATATACTCTTTAGAAACATTTAGTTCTGATATGTTTGTCGAACAAAGATGGGGAGTGTTTTGAAGAAGGGACACTGGGCTGTTGGTGCAGGTCTTGATCCTTCTTTATTCACCCCCATACACATAACTTCTCTATCTCATATATATATATATATATATATATATATATATATATATATATATATATATAATGTGTGTGTGTGTGAAAATGAGAAAGTTCAGAAAAGAAAACTCTTGTAGACATACAAGGAAAACAAAACTAAATAACAGTATCTTGTCAGTCGTGTTTAACGAAGTTTGCTGTCCAAATACACAACTCTCTCTCTCTCTCTATATATATATATATATATATACATACACGCACAATATTCTGGAGAAGTACCGGTGCTAGAAACTCACGCGTACTTCCAGAAATTATTGCACTCTACTATATTTTCAGGATATAAAATTCACATTTTTAATGCAACTATCCGACACACAAGCCACCAATCTTCCATTGGGTGGAATACCACTAGCATTTACTGCTGGCGGGCCGCTAGAGGCCCACCGATGGCTTCCACCAGCAGCTTGCGTGTCGGGTAATTATGTACAATAATTATAATTCTTACAATTCAATGGCACGCATTTTTCTTTTTCCCCCTCCTCGTTCAGATTGACACACTTAACTGCATTCAAAAGATTCTCAATTTTGAATGAATCGGTAAATTCCATTCCACTGAGATAGACGTGAAAGCCGATTACTAACTGAAGATAAACCCTGGTCAACAAAAGAGATAGTCCTGACGAAATGTTCAATTGTTTGAACTTTATCGTACGACTCGTAATCATTTTTTTTTTTTTTTGCTATGCGATTGTGACTCAAACTTCCCTCAAAGCCATTTTCTTCTGCAATTTCACGCGCTGTCGACGTAGCAGAAACATGGCCAATTTCGCAATCGTATCGAAAAAGTTTGCAGGTTGCATAAATCCCAGCAGAATTGTAACGTCAGAAGACTGCAACAATTGATTCTGTTCACCTGAAACAAAGCATCATACCGGAAGATGATGCTAAGAATAAAGTTCCACGTGGAAATTCTGTCTACTAGGAACGTTGTTTCAATTGCTGTTACGCTTTCTTTCCAAATGACTTTTCTCGTGTTTCTAATATTTTTTTTTTACCATTTTGTATTGCACTAAGCTTTTACAGAAACAGGCATAATCTATATCAATATATTCCACCGAAAAGTCTACGCAGAAAATGATGTAATGAAACAACTAAACTAAATTATATAACAGAAAGTATCAATGACTGCACTATCCGACAAAACAAGACTCGATGCATGTGCCTTACATAGAACAAATAAAGTCTTTGTCATCTTTCCAGTAATCTTGACTGAACATTTTTTTTCACTTACCTAACAAAAATTTTATATTAAAAAAAAACAAAAACAAACACCTTGAATAATTTTCTCAATATATACTAGAAAGCGCATATTAACAACATAAATTAATAAAAAAAAACATTTTAACAATTTTAATAGCATTCTCACTAAAATTTGAAAAAAAATAACTAAGTGGCTTTTTGTCCTAGTGTGCACTTTAAAGTGTGTTTTGTGCTAGAGTCAAAACTGAAACAACTGATTAACAAATATTATACAAGAATATGAAAGATAGAATTGAAATAATTAATGTTAAACTTAATAAAGATACATCAAATATTGTACGCAATCAGTTTTATAGGATAATGTATATATTGTTTCTTAGAAATACATACCATATATACACACACACACACACACAATAAAACCGATACAAAGTAACACAAATTTGTAGTTATCCTTTTAATACGACTTTAGAAGATATTGTGTTCTAGTTAAACTAAACTGAATCTAATTGATATTCAATGTCAATCTCAAATTTACAAATATACACCAATAAGTCCAAAGCATGACACGTATAGTTATAGTTGAATTTTGCTTCGAAATATTCACTGTATTATTTGAAGGATGTGATTGATATTCACAACTGAATTAAGCACATTGACAAAGAAAGAAATTATGTTGGAAAATAAATATTAGGACCGAACAAAAATTCGTAGTGCTTTTAAGTGAATTTCAAACACAATATTTGTTTTTAAAAAGATTCATTCAATCACCACTACCTTTCGCCATCTTTGAGGCAGATTCAGGATTCTTTCTGAACTAGTCTGTGGTCTTTAGAGACTTTCAAAGAATTTAAGTTCTTCCCTTTTTGTAAGGGTCAAAATAAGTAGTAATTTGAAGGTGCAAAGTCAGTAGAGTATGGTGCAAAGCTGTACCAATTTCTACCGGGTCTGCAAAGTGACATGTGGTCGGGCATTCCTCCTGATGGAAGACGACACTCTCCGAATGGCCAGTTCCGGACGATTTTCACTGAAAGCTGTCTTTTAATCGGTCCAATTGCGAAGACTACTTGTCAGAATCTAACGTTTGATTTTGTAACAAAATTCCCTTCTAATTTAACCAATGATCGTTTTTGTTATGTTTGAGCAGAAGATCTCAGATTGAAAATATGATTCGTCAATGATTTTCTTTTAAATCTTTAGGCACCTAAACATTATAACGATTCTCATTTCCAAACGCCTTACAACGCTTATATGAGATATGTGAAGTATTTCTGTGATGTCGTATGACGTAGACTGGTATTTATTGGTACAAAAAGTACAAATTGTGGCACGAGGACAATAAAGGGGAGGGGTAGAGGCTGGTCAACACTAACTATCTTATACCTAGCTAATCAGATGTCGTATGACGTAGACTGTTTTTAATCTGAGTTTCTATTTGGTCATTATCAGGGACTGTAGGCCAATGCGGGACGTCGTCAGCTTTCCAGATCAAAATTTCTACTTCTGCACTTAGTTGAGAATATTGTTTGTAAGTGACTATGGTAACATCTCCATAAACGGCATATATTTTTAATTTTTTAATGGTTGTACAGCGTTTTTTAACTCTTTTTTTTTTTTTCATTGACCTATATATTATTATTGTCTTTTTTCCCCAAATCGATAGTTAAATAATCTATTATGCAATTCCGTCTTTTCGCAATTGACATTAACTGATGTTGTTGGTCAAAATATGTTATATATTGTAGTACTTTCCCTATTCTTTCTTTATGAAAAATATTCATAATTTATTCTTGGAAACTCAGATTTTATTATGCAAACAATGAGTAATATAAATTTTTATTTATAGATAAATCGAACAGATATAGATTATATTCCGTGCTAATAGTAATATATACTTGACAAACACGGTGGATAAAATAAGTAAAGGTTTATTGTAAAGACCAGTATAATAAGAATAAAGGTAACAGTTATGCACAAGGTCGTCGCAAGTCAATCCAGTAGTGAGTGCTACTATTGGAAGGTCGGTAGTTCTCGCAGAAGTCTGGGTCGTACTCAACAGATCCCAGCTAGAAATATTTACCAGCCTCCTCACGAGGTAGGATGTGGCACAAGGTCGAATTTAATGTGGGGTTCCCGAACCCGTAGGCTCGGCCAAAAAATCCCCGTAGACCCCGCATAAACAGATCGGGTCTGTCTACCGCCCCGGACGAGGCTATGCCGAAGGCAGAGAGTTCGACAACAGCTAAGATCTTGACTTACAGATACTTACTACCTATAGTGTCGTCACTCATGGATGTGACAGGTTAATCCATTATATCATAAAATATTCCATATACCTGAATGAATTTATTATTTTTTTTTTTTTAACTAATGATTTTAACTTTCTACTGCTTCGAGTTTGATATTAGGTTTTTATTTTTTCCCCAAGAAATCTTTTTTGGCTGCTTTATTGTTTTCCATTCTCCTATCTAATTTTGTAATTTCAGTTTGGAGGTATGAAATTAACATTCTCATGATATTGTTGTAGTGGAATTATTTTATTTTCATGACGCCATTATGTTTCTTTACGATGGATAATGTTTGACAATTTTGTAACATTTGCATTATTCCATTTATAGAAATTTGTCGTTCGTCTATTAGTCGGTTGAACTTTTGAATTCCTCATGGAATATAGGGACACTCCCTCATCACGCTAGGTGGCGCTGAATTCAAAGTTAGCCTTTTCATCGATTAGGAAATAACTCTTCGAAACTATAACATAACCTGGAAGAAATAAAACTAAAAATAAGTGACCATTTAATGTCTTCAAGTAAAGTGGTTTGACAATATCGATGCTTATTTGGCACCGGAGAGTAGGGAATTTTTTTTAAAATGAAAAAAAAAATAAAAACAAAAAAAATGCGATGTTTCTCTGCTGTAAATTAGTCCATCCATTTTGATGTCTGGTGAATGTCATAACTTTTGTTAAGCTGGTTTATCGCCTCGTTTTCTAGAATTGACGATTAATAATATAACTAGCATTTTGTGTAAAAACTTTAACCTCATTTTGCTTTCAACGTTTGCTACGCTCAATCACTCCTGTCCTGACCTCAGCGTTGCTTGATTTCAGATTATGAAAAGTAAACGGATATTGATCTAATTACGTAAAGTTAACAATGGTTGTCATAGTAATTATACATAAGGCTGCAACAATACATATTTTTTACAATATGATATGTATCATAAGTAGTTATATCACAATACAAGATTTATTTAATTGGAACGAAAACAGACTGAACGACGCAGACGTTATAGTTTAGGTACCATGAAAAGTTCGATAAAAAGAGAATAAATTATGAAAAAAAATAATACCCCAAACATAATAGAAACAATATTTTATCGTAATTTTTTTTATTATTACAGTGTAACCCGGATATAAGAGACCCTGATATAAGAGAGATTTTATCTGGTCCCAAATTAGAGCCTAATGTATATAAATTAGACCAAACCCGGATATAAGAGAAACCCTGATATAAGAGACTCCTTCTCCGGTCCCGACAACTCTCTTAAATCCGGGTTACACTTATTAAGAGGGAAGATCAAGATTTAGATTATTTTTTATTTTTTTAAAATTCTTTGTAGAACCTTTGAAAATTTGTTTTAAAATCTTAAAAATCACGGAACCTTAAATTTGTACATGAAATCCGAGCGTCTTTTTGCAGTGATTTATGAAATTCTTGCAAAAATTAGATAATTGTCAGATTTTAAATGAAACTTTCAATTCTCATTTATTCAGAAACGCAATTATTTCTGAAGTGTTTCTTTTTTAAGTAGTCTTTGCAGATTATTTTCTTTGTCACAAGCGTTACCCCCACCACCCAACTTCCCATTTATTTTTTTATCACTTAATGTTTATATATTTGCTTATTTTTGTTATGGTCAAATCCTCGGAGAATTTAAATAATCAAATTCAAATGTTTTGTCTAAAAATAGTCCCGTTATAGAAATTCTGCTGTGAATCGTAAAATGCAATAAAACTAAGACTTTTATTTAATTAGAAAAGCCTTTAATTGCTTTTATGAACAGATATAATATTATGGACGCGATTGTCTTAAAAAAATTCGATGAATAATGAATTTTTACAAGAATTGTATTCATTAAAAAAATAGGATAATTTATAAACTTTTTAAATTCCTGTATTAATTTCTAGCAATCAAGTGGCATCGTTATAAAATTAAAACTATATTTTATTGATCATAAATGGAAAAGCTCAGTACAATTCAATGACCTCAAAAAGAATTTTAATTTTTTTTTTTTTTTTTTTTTTTTTTTTGTTGTGTAAAATGTGTCGATTTTTGTAAATACGGACTTCCAAATACGAGATTATGAGAAAACAAGAGGTACCTATAATAAATTTAAAATTTATTAGTAATTTTCTAACCTTTCCTCAATGAGCGTCTTTGTAAAGAAGGCTATGAAGCCAAACTACCTAAAATTCTCTTATTTTCTGAGAAGAGCCCTATACACCTATGCTGACGTGTGACGCGTTCTATCCGGATAATGTCAACAAAATACAAATAAAACGTTCAAACGAGTCTTCAGATAATAAAAAAAAAACATACGTTCATATGTAATGTTAATTACATTTCCATTTTGGCATATATTGATTATTATTTAACTGGCCGCAGTTGGGATCATAGTCATTGTAACCTCCCCGATCCTTTCATTAACTGTATAGTAGTATGTGTTTCGACAGGGCTAAATGCGGTTGTGAATTCATTGTCCTAGATTGGTTGCCATCCAAAGATGAAGATTCCAATATGTCCTATTTAACCCATATCTGGGGGATTCATACATTTCCCTTGCGCGAAAGGGAATATAATGAAACTCGTCGCTCTGATTTCTCGTTATAAGCTACTATCTACTAGACCACCCACACATTCTAAAACCAACTGCAGTTGAAGTCATTGAGCTACATAGTAGTATGTGCTTCGCCAGGACTACATACAGTTTTGAATTTAGAGTTGTCTTTCTCTCAGACTGATTGACATCCATGGCAGAAGAGCCGAGTCTGGCTTAACTATTTAACCCATAGTTGGTGGCATTCATGGAGTCGTGCCTTTTGCGTTCAAATGAATGTAACGAAACTCGACTGGAACGCGGCTCTCTGATATTCCGGACTATTTTTCGTTACACCCCCACCCGCATTTATATTTCTCATAGATTTTTTATTAAGTGTGATCGACTTTGAATTTGTCACGAATTTTGTAGTAAAAAAAAAAAAAAAAAAAAAAATTCTTCTAATACTCTCTCTGTCAGCCTTTTTTTCTAATCATCTTTACCGCCCACTTTATTCTCACTATGCACCTGGATCTTCATACTACTTCCAAGGGGGCAGTAACTTTGGGAAACCACGGTTTAAATTCTTTTAGAAAATAAGCACTTTGCAGCCTCTTGTAGCATATTTGAACTGTCAGTATCACTAACTTTCTCTTTGTGACTTTTATTAAGTAAAATTTATGAATTATTTCCGGTGTTGATCACAATTAACTAAAACCTCGAAAAGTGAAACTGTGAATAAGGAGTTCAGGCATGCTATATAATTACAATTTCTCCTCATTCAATCTAGATTTGAAACCATCCACCCATGACATCGTAATTAGGTCTGTACTATAAGCGAAAAATATCTAGATTTTTAAGCACTCTTTTGTAAGCATTAATCAGTGACTGCCCTCTGGTTGCTGGCATTCCTGATAAGCTGAACTCCGACGCCCTTACAAGTATAATTTCTTTTTAAATTTTCACAAGTAGAAAAACTAAAGATGTAGAATAACGAGTTTATTACAATATACAACTTAATACAAGCTAAATAAAAAAATTTATTATCCGACCTAAAACATTTTTCTAGCTTTTAGATCTGAAAATCTTTTTATTGCACTTTCTACAGTACACCTATTATCTTATTTTCTATTGTGACAAAGTAACCAAAGAATTTAATCTGTCTTGTGTCATGGACAATCATAAGTATTTTTTTTTTATAAGTTTTAGTTTTGGAAGATTCCAAACACGCGGCATGATGGCGCCCTCGGCCTTGATTATCTTTCCTTACCAACACCCACACCTTAAAAATACGGAAAAACAGAAGTGAAATAATTATTTACGTTTTTTACAATTGGACTAGTCACTAATATCCTTATTTTTTGTTTTTACAATCACAACATTTCGGCCGTTGTGCCCTTTGACCTTATTCAAGTATTTGGCGATCCAGTTGAACTCTATTTAAGGTACGGGAGTAGATTGTTCTCATTTGTTATCTGTCCAAGGATATCTTGTTCATTTTTATTACTGTTCATTTCTTGTTAGTTTTGTTTTTATTGTGTCTGAGGTCAGAGAGGTTAAACTCTGTAACAATAGAACATGAAGAGAGCTGTTCGAAGATATTTTGGCACTATTTGTCTGTTATTAGTTTTTATGACAAGCATGATTTGTTCTGCACAAGCCTTCACTAATAATCAAATGATCTGTGTGGGTAGTTTAGTTTCAACTCCTGTAAGGCCACCTATGGCGGTAAGGTCAAAGAGGAAGCACCAGACTGACACGACCAAATCCCAAAGACCCTAACGGTGAAATAGGCAAAGATCTACACGATTTCAGCGGCCAAACGGTGGAAGAGGCCAGCGCCAGTCGGGCTGGTGTAAACAAGGCGGACCATGACAGATCAAGCATCCAACAGCCTGATGCAACAAGCTTTGACAGATCTCACCTGTCTCGATCCCTTTTGAACCGTGATGGAATTGCCTCGTCAAACACTATCATTTGTTTGGGGAGAGAAATGGCATAGGAAGAGCGGATGACGATCCCGATGCTCGGATACATGGGGTGGGGGGAGCAAATGATATTCGGAAGTGGGCACGTCAGACCTTTCGATGGGCTTGTGTATAGGGGAAAGGTTTTATAGATTTCGGTACTATTCATGCTTTTCAGACATCTTCCGCGGATAAAGTGGTAGGTGTCTGCTGTATACTTGAGTGTTTGTTGCAATGCTTTCACGAAACTATTTTAATTTACTTTTAAACAACTGTATGAGTCAGCCTGTAAACAGGGCTAAGAATAGTAACAACCAGCCTGTTTTATTTTACTCCTATTCCCAATATATCTCGTATCTTTTATGAACTGCCCTCGCACTCCGCAATACAAGGTCATCAACAGTAACTCGCTTTCCGAGCATCGTGTCAAACGTCTTTGTGGATAACGTTTAGCGACCATATTGAATTCACTTTTTCTAGATTGCATCATGATCAGCGACGAATCGTAATCAACAGTTTAAGATCCAGAAAATATAATCTCCATTGGAAATTTATAGTTGTAGCTATCTATATTATTGTAGTTGTAAATGGCTGTGAAATATTGTGTGTATGCGCATGCGCTCTTTAAAATCAGGATGGTAAGCAAGCTGTTTTTTTTTCTCTTTTCCTCTTTTCTTCTTTTCCTCTTTTCTTCTTTTCCTCTTTTCTTCTTTTCCTCTTTTCTTCTTTTCCTCTTTTCTTCTTTTCCTCTTTTCTTCTTTTCCTCTTTTCTTCTTTTCCTCTTTTCTTCTTTTCCTCTTTTCTTCTTTTCCTCTTTTCTTCTTTTCCTCTTTTCTTGCAAAACATGGATAAAAGTGCCGGCGATAAGACGGAGTGTCAAACAAAAGGACGGGTTTTCCCATGATACAGCCTCTTTAACCACTGTAACGTTTATTGTTTTAAAAATCAATGGTTAATTCTTCTAACCATTGATTTTTAAAACCTAAACAGATGATGAAAGGGATTTTTGTTCCCGAGAATTTAAAACATAAACACTATTTTTTTTTAATTAGATTGTTTTAAAAACATTCTAAAAACTAGAACTAAATGCAATAATGCAATATTTATCATTTACCAATTTGTAAAGAAATAAATGCGAAAACAATTTTAATCCTAAATTTATAGACATTTACTAAATTATGTGAACCAACTGTAAAAATCCTTATTACTTACCATTTTTATAAAGTTTGATGAATCAGTTGGCAATTAGCTGATGTTTTGCTAACCCCTCCAGTAGTGTTTATTTTTGTCATAAATTCTTAAGAACAAAGAAAATGTATAAATTCACTTTTCATTTGTTTATTTTTTTTTAATTCTCATAATCACTCTTTAAACACTGCCGAAGAAGTGAAGGTAGTTAAAAAGGCGGTGACATGTGAAAAACCGTCCCTTTTCAAAATCCGTCTATTTGCGGGCACGTTTGCCATGTTTGCACCATTTTCTTTTTCCGTAAATCAATTTACTGGTGTTGTCACTTCGTCTCTCTTTAGCTACTCACTCCTTTAGCCTTTTGACAGCTTAAGATTGTCTACTTGATGACCTCAGTAGTTTCACTATCCGACTGGCGCTGGTGGTCACTATTTGAACAAAACGTTAAATTAGGAATCACCACTAATTCGGCGAAAAATAAAATTTAATAGTATGATAAAAAAAGGCCTAAACTTAGTAAAAACAAAGTTTTAACGCCAAAAAAATGTTTGTTATTATTGAGAGGAAAGACCGAAGTATTTTTTGATTATTATATTGTTTTTCATTCTTTCTAGTTTCTACCATGTTCAAAATTCTTTTTTCTTTCTTTCTCTGTCTTTTTTTTCTTTCTTTCTCTGTCTTTTTTTTCTTTCTTTCTCTGTCTTTTTTTTCTTTCTTTCTCTGTCTTTTTTTTCTTTCTTTCTCTGTCTTTTTTTTCTTTCTTTCTCTGTCTTTTTTTTCCTTTCTTTCTCTGTCTTTTTTTTTCTCTCTTTCTCTCTCTTTTTCTTTCTCTCTCTTTCTTTTTCTTTCTCTCTCTTTCTTTTTCTTTCTCTCTCTTTCTTTTTCTTTCTCTCTCTTTCTTTTTCTTTCTCTCTCTTTCTTTTTCTTTCTCTCTCTTTCTTTTTCTTTCTCTCTCTTTCTTTTTCTTTCTCTCTCTTTCTTTTTCTTTCTCTCTCTTTCTTTTTCTTTCTCTCTCTTTCTTTTTCTTTCTCTCTCTTTCTTTTTCTTTCTCTCTCTTTCTTTTTCTTTCTCTCTCTTTCTTTTTCTTTCTCTCTCTTTCTTTTTCTTTCTCTCTCTTTCTTTTTCTTTCTCTCTCTTTCTTTTTCTTTCTCTCTCTTTCTGTAGATTTATTTTTACTTATAAGTTTTACGCATAGATAATTCTATGTCGGCTGCAACAGGATGAATTTTTCAGATAAAATAAGGGCTGCATAATCAATTAGTGCCAACAGAATGATTTTCATTATATTCAGGCAATCAATGTTATTGTTATCGTTTTGTCTAACGTAAAATTCGTTTGGGTTATTGGACAACGTTCACTTTATAAAAAGGACACACTGCTTTGTTACACCATTTTCTGCTACCTTTAAAACAACTTTAGAAATTTTTCCATCTGGAATTTGTTTTTCTTAAAAAAAAAAAAACCCTCAAAGTTACCTTTTGTAGCCTTCTAGAAAATTGAAAGTTTCTCCTTAAGAGAGTTCAAAATACTGATTTACCTTACATATTCCAGTTTCTAAGATAAATTAAACTGATTTCAAAAATATAATTTAAAAAAAAGTATAATCATAACTAAGAGCAGTCTATTTAGAATAAAGCATTTTTTGACTGTTTAAACTAAACACAAAGCTTTATTTAGAAAAACACTAAATGGCCCAATGCGTTGATTATACCGTAAAACAAACAAAACCAGTTTCTAAGAGATATTAAACTAATTAAAAAAAAAAAAGAAAAAAAATCATAACTAGTAGCACTCTTGCTATTTAAAAAGTAAAAAAAATGTTGACTGTTTTAACACAAGGCTTTATTTTAAAAAAAGTGTCATTAAATG
This sequence comes from Acanthosepion lycidas, assembly GCA_963932145.1. Taxonomy (NCBI): domain Eukaryota; kingdom Metazoa; phylum Mollusca; class Cephalopoda; order Sepiida; family Sepiidae; genus Acanthosepion; species Acanthosepion lycidas. The sequence goes on along the minus strand of OZ010580.1, from coordinate 13,044,810 downwards.
TCCCAATGGGTTGATATTCCATAAAACAAACAAACTAAACTAAACCTTAAGAGAATTCGGTAAAGACCTGGATCTATGATAATCAGAGAGAACAAAAAGAGGACGTGAGAGATCATAGCTATCCACAACTTCCTGTCCTTTTATAGCTCTTAGTAAGGTTTGCCTTTTTGTAATGCCTATTCTGGCAACCATTTACACAATCTCGTTAGACAGGTTATTTTATGCTTTCCTCTGTCCCTGTTACCTTCAATATAACCTGTGAGTATGAAATTCTCCAAGTACTTTTTCCTCATTATGTACCCTATAAATTTCAACTCACGCTTTCTTATTCTTATGTATAAGTAGCCTTATTTCTTCAATTTTCTTTGAAACATCCCCATTACTCACATGTTTACTCCATGATATTCTCGAAAAGAGTTATTCTTTAGAATATGGAAACAAAAGAACACTTATATTCAGAATAAGAAAGAGATGAAATTTCCCGGACACATAATGTGTGTGTGTGTGGGGGGGGGAATTTGACATTCACAGGGCATATTTTAGACGAAATGGACAAGGAAAAACGACGGGCCACCTGCCTGATGAGCTGTGTGAAAGGATGGCGGGAGGCTTAATAAACGATGAGGTTGCGGAGCATCATGATCGCCAGTTTCCTGATGTTGCCAATTCGAAGCTCATATTTCAGTTTTCATTCCGAGTCTTCCATCAACACTGTGTCATCCGGGTATCTTACGTTGTTAAGATTAATGTCTGCTAAAGATAAACAGTGGTAGGTCATCAATTTTTCTTAGGATCGTCTGGCTAGATTGAATAAATCCGATGAGAAAACACATCCTTGTTGTACTCCTATTTCTATTTTTCGATACTTGTAATCCTCATGTAGGCGGTTTGTACACAGAAAAATGTTACAGATTATTAATATCTTTCCCACATATGTCGAGTTTTCCTGGAAGTTCAAATAGGTGTGTGCGTTGTACTTTTTTTGCATTTTTATGGCTCGTTTCGATAGCATTCTGATCATGAAGGTAGCATTTCTTGTTCTTGTGTTTTAAATAAAGCCGTATTGTTCTTGCCTTATTTCTGGTTTAATTCTGACCAGAATTTAAAGGTGGTGTAGTGAAAACTATATTAAAGCCATTAAAATGTTAATGAGAGGAGCGAATCTGTATTAGCATTAAGAATACGATTATTACTTAGCGTTTTAATTCCATTTCGCTTATGACGTCAAAATATTAACTTGATAATGATTGGTTGGTTGAACTGCCAGCGGCACCCCATATTGGTCGGAGGTCAATCATAGTAGCAGACGATTGCTTGCGGGTATAGCGATATTGTGAGCCAACTGCCCACAAGAAGAAAAGTGGAAAGTAATGAAAGAATATCATTGTTAAACTGTTGTTGCCATCTGACATACAAACCGAGTGGTGTTGTCTAGACTAGCAGTAAATGAAGTAAACTGTTGATACATAACAAAATAATATTATTATGTAAAAGTACATTTTTCAATAAATGTAAGCATTTATGACATAAGTGGAAAGAGGCACAGTGAAGTAATGGATAGCGGCTCGGATTGAGAAATCGGGAAGTCGATTTCGAATTCCAGTCAGATCCATTACATTCATTTACGTGAAAGGTATGAATCCTTTTCTTCTCTACCACCTCCTGGTCTGTCGCAGAAAGAAATGGCAATCTACTGCGGGAAAAAACTGCCTCGTCAGTCATGTATCGAAAGATACATGATCGCCTAAGCGTGTATCACGCATGGTACATAACAGAGAGTTAAGTGGAATGAAGGCGTATTAAAGGCATTTTGAACATAAACTTCACTGAAATGAGTACAAAATTAGTATAATTAAGTCAGCTTAAATGTCCGCATGGAAGTAGAACTTTGTTTTAGTTTTATAAAATCCAAGCAATAATTATTAGAAATGTGAAACCGTGTAAATTGAGCAATTACGAACATTCTTAGTCTTCATATTATTTTTTTTATATTTTTAAGATAACCTAAACCTAATTCGTTTGTTTTTCAATTAATTTTTCATTAAATTAACTTGAAATTATTGTATATGTTTAAAATTCGACAATATTCTAAAACACAACAGATATCCGTGGTCGACTGGGATGGGCACGGCTGAAGAATGGGGAAAAAACAGAAAGACAAGCAATTAGTCCACAGAAAACCCACGCATTTCATTTTTTTTATCTAACTTCAAAGGACTAAAAAGAAACTAGTTATCACTTAATATTTTATAGTGCTCTATTCCTATATATGAATTTATCAAGCAGATCCTTGAAAAAAACTGGAGATTTGTTCAATTCTTTCTGATCTGTTCATCAATTTCTCATATTTAATAAAACTGGAGAACTAGCCCATAGCCAATTTAATAAGTCATATTTTGAGGTGAGCGTCTTCCCTGAACGCGTTGAAATGTCAAAATGGTTCTCGTCTGAAATATTTAATCAAGCATTATAAATATACAACGAACAGACATAACAAGCTCGCCTCGCTCAGCCACTCCTTTGTGTAATAAATACGATCCTCCTGAGGCTCTACACTAATTAAAGCTTAATAAATATGGTCATATAAGGTCATGGTTAGAAAATCATCACTATTATGTAATGAGTTCGATTTTAACAGAATCTTTCATCATTATGTCTAAACCAACCCAAGCTTAAGTGAGCATATACAGGATGTCTCAAAAATGTATGCACACTTTAACAGCTGATTACTCAATTTTCATTTCTTTTCAGAATTAACCCATTAGAAATCATAAGAGACAAGCTAAGCTTCAAACAAAGGAAATTTATCCTTAAGTGCTAGTGAAATTTTGAAAACGCAGTTGAAATGCAAAGACAGTCTGGAGGGGAGTTTCAAACAGATTCACCTATGCAACTTAATATTATTTGAATTAGAGAGAGGTTTGAAGCAAATAGAACTGTTCAGAATGTCCACAAGAAAACCAAACAAAGAAAGAAAGGGTACTAAAAATGATCGCCAGATTTTCAGAAGATCTGTGCAGTAAACAGGTCGCGAGACAAGAATCTCAAAGTCAAGCATCCATCGCATTTTGAAGTGCTATCATTGGAAAAATTACGTTCCAAGAATAATCCATAATAATCTTCGGCCCATATCATCTTCATTGATCCAGATCGAAAAGCGGAGTTTTGCGAATGTTACTTGGAAAGATGTGCAGGAGCTGCACATTTTCCACTAAATATTGTTTGGAGTAACGAGGATATATTTAAATTGAATGGCGCAGTTAGCAGCTAAAATTGTACCTACTGGGAACTTGAGAATCCGCATATGGAAGAGCTTCATATTAATTTACATGGTGCAGCTTACCATCAAAGGTATTAACTGAACCATTTTTTTCGGTACTGTGGCAGGTCTCCTTGACTTGAATTTATAACAGTCTGTCATGCTATGCTTTCAACAGAACTTTGAGAACGAAGAGTTATTTCCCACATGTGGGGACACCTCCAACACTACCATTGTGATGTAAAGTGGAGTAGAGGTTTATCCCTTGTTTCATTGTTAAGGATTGGGTTTCCAGTTCTTTCTTAAAGACTCCCGTCAGCACTTGGTCGCATCGGGATCGTCATCCCCTCTTCCCATTCCACCCTGTCTACTGGCAGTGGCGGAGATGGCTGCGAATGCCCAGTCTGCACTTGAAGAGTCGTGAGCAGAAGTCACAGTGGAGTATGTGTGGTGGACGCGATTAGGCGAGTCGGACCTTCCTGGCAGCACGTTGCGGATCCTCTTCATGTTGACGAAGGTTGTAGGCTTTAAGAAAGCTCTATTTAACTAAGGATACAAGGTGCGCGTATAGTGTCCTTTTATAGTCCCAGTAAACAGAAATAGCTCTCTCAAAGAGGAGAGTAACAAAACAAGGAGAGACCACTCTTGATTATTCATAACACAGGCGCTGACAGAAAAAGAAAAGATTAAATTCTGTCTGTAGATTCTATTAAATTTTGAAAATGTAATATTTTAATAAACACTGACTTTATAATCGTATGCAAACATTTTTTTGAACAGCGTGTATAAATACACTTCGAATAGATTGGGTGTCTAACGTAAACAAGTCACATTAATGCAGAGAGTTCGATGCTTACAGTTTGTTTCATCGTTGTAGTCCAGAGCCAAATTCAAAACCAGCAATGTCATTGGTCCTGGAATCTCTATTTCAGTCACTTTTCTACCCACCGTAACGTAGATTCCTTGTACGTTTTTCTATAAATATTTTCATGGTAAAATGTTCTAATGAGCTTTTCTATTTGATACTCCAACTTTACCAGCTCAGCAACTAGGTTTCATAATTTTACGGCTGAAATTATGCGATATAAACGTAGGTTCTATGCTAATCGTTTTTCCCCTCCTCGCATTTCTAACTTACGGAACACTCTTCCGGATTCTTGCTTTCCATTCGACTACAATGCGCAAAAAATTAAATGCAACGTCAATCGTCATCTTCTGTCTACTTTAATCTTGTTTTTTCATTGTTCTCTCTCCTCAATGACATTTCCTCAGTTTCTTTCACATTCAGTAACCCCTTGTGTTTTAGTGGGTTTTATCGCCTTACTTCGGGTGGAATGATTAAAATATATACCCTCATTTATATTGGTATCTAAATTGCTTATTTTTTTTATTCTTATCTAATTCGCTGGATTTTATTTAGTCATTCTTCGATTTTTTTTTAAAAGCTGTCGAAATGATAATGACAAAATTTGATTAACCGAACAGAGTGAACAATTTTTTAGTTAACGCCATACAGCCAAAGCATTGGTGTGAAACTGAACGCAATAGACTAGGCCGGAATTTGAACCCAGCTCGCCAAGTGCATATTTCGCGTCGATATCAATTACACTATCCTCAATTTCGCCAAAGCTACCGGATCAGCGCCCGCCCTGTGATCTAAAACAAGCACAACGTGAGGCAGGGTGGGAATTGAAGATCGAACAGCCAACTACAAAGCTGGCCGTAAGGATCGGCCACGGACTCGCCCGGTTACTAAGGACGGTATTGCGACGTCAATATATATATATATATATATATATATATATATATATATATCTCAATTAGTTACCTCTACGAAAACATGCTCCAAACGTAATGAAAACATAGTTTTATCGTCAAAATCTTTATTAAGAGGAAGAATCAAAGAATCCTTTTTAGAACATTCGAAATTTTGATTAAAAACTTGTTTTTCTTGTCTTAGCGGTTGTACTAATAGCAAATTTTGGCTTCTTCTGCGGCGACAGACATTCATTTGGAAATTCTTGCTAAAATCAATTGTCACATTTTAATAAAATTTTCAAAACTTATTCACAAATGAATGAAACTTTTAAACATAAAAAAAAAATCTTGATAAAAATATTTTATTTTACATGTGTTTCATCCCCTTACTGAATTTTATGAAAACTTGAGAAATTCAACGAGATAATTTTTAGTGACTATATTAATTAAAAGTAAAATTTTTGTAAGAACTAAGTATACAAGGTGCGCGTATAGTGTCCTTTTATAGTCCCAGTAAACAGAAATAGCTCTCTCAAAGAGGAGAGTAACAAAACAAGGAGAGACCACTCTTGATTATTCATAACACAGGCGCAATTTCCGTCAGCACTTGGTCGCATCGGAATCGTCATCCCCTCTTCCCATTCCACTCCGTCTACTGGCAGTGGCGGAGATGGCTGCGAATGCCCAGCCTGCACTTGAAGAGTCGTGAGCAGGAGTCACAGTTTCATTTTTTTTTTTTTTTTACAAAATCAGAACCGGTCTCACAAAAAATCTGTTCTGAATTGAAAAATAAGAAACGCTAATTAAAGAAGCTTTTAATTGCTTTTATGAATAATATATATTAAAGGAATATTATTTTCTGAAGGAAAAAAAAATTGGACGAAAAATGAATTTTAATTGAATAATTTATAAAATTTTTAAGTCTTTTAAAAATTAATTTTCAATGAAATAATTGAGGAAATATTGTTATCAAGTAAAATTATAGTATGTGTGAATACGTGCAGAATTTCTGAAGTATGGTTGTACAAACCGATAAATTTAGGATTTAAAAGGTCACGTGTTTTTACTTACAGCGAAAAAAAAATTTTTATCGTCTGCTTCACCATACTTAACTATGAACACGTCCGGTTGTCAATCAGATGTAAATAAATACATCGATTAACATGTCAGAAAAGCAAGTTAAATGTTTGTATACACCATTTTATGCTATAAGTAATAGTTGTTTCAATTCAGATTAATTTAATTTGAAATTTGCTCAAATAACGCTTCAGAAATATATATTTTATTTTTGCAAGATTTTTAAAACCGAGAATAAACTTGGTTACAAATCTATCAAAAATGGCCGTTTTGATAGATTTTAATGAAAACAAAATTGATTCCGATCAATATAATTTCTGTTTGAAATACACTACAGAGTATTTTGCTTACTGGAAATAGTAAATTTTAAATCTTTTGGCTAAAATGAAAGCTTCAAGAAAGCTTTTTCATTTTAAAAAAATAATTTTAAACCTTACGTATACCGAATTAGTGGATGTACCTATAACAAAATGGCTTCCTACACGAATGGCGTAATGAAAACGCCTGGCCAGTAACTTTAAATATTCTCTGTTTTCTTCCACTTATATTTCTAATTCAAAATATCCATCAAGTAAGCGAGAATTTTATTATTTATAAACTAGATTTCAATCGATTTCTTCTCGGTCGATTGGAATCCATGAAATTATTGCCTCAGAGTAAATTTCTTTTTTTTTTTTTTTTTTTTATTAAATTTCAGAGGTTGTATTTCGAGGCCGACATCGAATCAATATGTTATATTTTTAATGCTTATATTAGTGCTAAAGGTGGCTAATCTTAAATAGAATTTAAGCTCTTGATATTTTCTTTAAAAGGAAAATATAAACAGTAAGCTTCTTTAGTCACTCAATAAACAAAACAGACATAATTTTACGCCAGTTTTTTTTTTTTTTTTTTTTTTTTTTTACGTCGTCTCTATTTTAAAATTGAAAATGTTCGTTTGACTGCCCTGGTTCTCAAATCAATTTTATTTTCAAGTTATTTTCTGCAAATTCACAAACTAACATTTTAAAGAAAAGAAAACGACTAAAGGAATCAAATTTCCTGTAATCATTTTTAAGGGACTTTATGTGCAAATGTTTCGAGAACGTTATTTATTGTCGTCATCATCAGAGCTTCTCTGGATTAATGACACTCTGCAAATAGGAATAACCACCAATTCGCTGAAAAAAAAAAAAAAAAAAACCCATACCGTGATGAAGAAAAAAAAAAAAAAAGGCCAAAAACTTGACGAAAACAATTTTTATCGTCTAAATGTTTGTTATTAAGAGGAAAGACCAAAGTTTTTTTTTATTATTTTTTACATTTTTAATCCTTCCTAGCACGTCCGAAATTTTAGTTAAAAAAATTTTTTTTTTTTTTTTTTTTGAGTCAACGAATTATTTACCTTAAAATCGATGATGTCATTTTTGAAAACTTTGTAAACAAAACTTAAATTCTCCATTTTAAAAATCGTTTAAAAATCAGTTAAACTAGTTATTTGAGGAAAGTTTAAAGTTTACTTAATGTAATTGGAAACGAACGTTACTTTTTTTTAGCAGAAAAAATTACTTGAAAATAAGAGAGCGCATGTTAACTTTCGTGGTGAATTGTTTCGAGTTGTGAATTGACGGTTACATCGATTAATGACAGATTACATTAAGGGAATTTATCGGACAGAAGTGACAATTTTTTTTCGAATCTTGAGTGAACAAACTCATTTAACTACACAGTAATTTTTAAGAATTAAATACTTTCAACATTCTAATATTTTATTGATTTTTAGGTACTTTAACTTTACGTTTGAAGAGGATTTCTGGTAAAATAAAATTTAAAATACTAGCAATAAAATAAATTTAAAATCCCAAAACTGAGATAGAGATAAAATATAAGAGAAAGGTACCTAATTTTTACATACATCTCTTATTAAATGTTATTTATTTATTATTAATTTTTATATATGTTATGAATTTTTTCATAACTGAGATAATACAAAAATTAATAATAATTAAAAATAATACCATCAAATGTCAGAAATAAGATAGATACCTAATAATTAAAAGGTACTTCTCTTATTTATATGAAATGATATTTTTTTTAATGTGTTAATTTTTAATTTTCCTTATTTTTAATATTGTCATAATCTGACAGTTATGAAAATGTGATTTTTTTTTTTTTTTTCTTTTTAAAATTTAATGATAGTCCACTAAAAATAGAAGTGTAAAAATATCTGCTATGCAATTGATTTCAGACTTTCGTGAAATTTTGGTGGACTTTTTTTGAAAATATTCTAACGAAGATGTATCCAATTTCTGAATCGCCGTTTCTGTTTGCCACTAAAGGGCATGCAGTCGAATTATTCGAATTTTCATAGAAGGCCCCTTTAACATGGAAAAAATATTTCTTTCTTAAAAAAAAAAATAGTCTAAAATGATTTTTTTTCATTTGTGAATAAGTTCTGAGCGTTTCATTAAAATACGACAGTAATTTGATTTTTTTCCAAATCAAAGTGTTTTTAACCTTGAGGGGGGGAATAAAGCGCGATGGTAAATAAATATTACGTAGACAGGTGACAAAGAAAAAAGAGAAAGAAAATAAAGGGGAGAAAAGGTATTAGATCACAGTTAAATTTTTAATGAAACCTATGTGAGATTACTCCACCTTGTTTGCTAAGAGACTTTTCTTAACGCTCGCTAGGTGGCGTTGTATAACGGAGTATGAAAGAAAAGGGCAAAACCTCTTTTTATCTTCATCCACTGAATACCGTAGTGACATAAAATGTCTTATTTTTTTACTCCTCCAGTGTGGGAGGAAGGTCTCCTAGCCCTCAGTGAACCACGTGTCACATACAGCACAATACTGTCACCACACTGTTCGGAAAATCCTCATGTGACCGCGATATTTCCACAACAATCTTTCACATAAATGTATCTTTCTCCAACATCTTTCGTCAACCAACGAATCAACAGCGATAAACTGATTTTCGCAACAAACTGGTAACCTAATATTATAAGTTTTTTTGTTTTTTTTTTTGAATGGAACATATTCTCAGTCATTTTCTCACCAATAGTAGAAGGTTAATAGTTTGTTGAACAGTTGATTTTCTCTCCATTTTTTTTTTCTTTTTTTTTTTTTAACTACGCTACACTTAATTTTGTCTGCCCATATAGTATCTACTATAATAACGTCTGAAGTAATAAAAATGTCGGATTAAAGAAACAAAGTATTAATTCTTTAGAAATTACTGTGTTTACGTTTCGAATAGGAAACTGAGTAGATATGGGCTTTTCGTGAAAATATCTGAATTAGGAAGTGTATTTTTCTTAAAGTGGAAAATAGAGCCTTGCTGAACTGTGACGCTTCCTGTAGCTGAGCAGTAAAACACGCTGGATTAAACGGTGATTTCAGCTACAAAGGGGGACGCTGGTTCTATCTCTGCCGGAAACTCCATTTTCTTTATTAAGATTTCTCGAAAGTGCAGGCCGATAGATGTAATACACACCGTTTAAAATAAAAATGGGGCGTCTATTTCAAGTAAGAGTGTCCACTACATAATTACGTTTGAAGTAATATGAATATATACAAAAGAAAATCTATGTATTGAATTCATTTATTTTGGGGTTGTTTAAATTTCTGCTTAATTTTGTTAGGGAACTCACGGTTAATCTAAACGGAACTCCACCTGAATATTAACATTGAGTTTCCTTCATCTACAGAACTTTAGTTTCTATTTATTATTCTCTAAATCTAAGTCATCGTATGAAGATAGTATTTCGTATTTATGCTCTTAGCTTTTGTTACATTCCTCAGGTGCCATTATCTCTCTTTTCGATTCATGACTGACTTGGCAGAGGAATTCCCAAGGTAGACTGGTTGCCGACCAAGACTATAGGACCCAGTCTGTCCTATTTCAACCCTTAGCCGGGGGTGGGGGGGTAAGAAGCGATGTATTCATAGCTTTCCCAAGGATATTTGCACGTAAGTGAATATAAAGAACCTGACTGGAATTTGAATACAGATATCATAATTCTTATTATCCATTATCCAGCACACCACCAAGCACACAGCACCTGGTATTCCCAAGCGGTCGCTCCCCTACTGACCAGGCTCAACGTTGCTTAATTTGGTTTGAACGTGATCTGACCATAAGTATAGTTTGGTACATAGTATAGTGAAAAAGCAAAAAGGGAAAAAAAACAAAAAAAACAAAACAAAGACATCTTTTCATTCATCACTACACATGAGTAACATGACGGAATCATTAAAATTACCAATGTCCTTGATAGTAGACAGAAAGTAAACAATGAGTGTCTGACTCTTTTAAATACGTTATAGTAGGCAATACTTGTGTTGTGAACTTCTGTTTGTTTGAGCAAGCATTAACATGCAAATAAGCAGAAGGCCATATGATAAAGATAGATGTTTGTTACGAAAGAGAAATAATATGTTTAGGTAGTCATTTGTTTTAATTTTTCTGTATTCACATTAGAAGTTAATGTGATGTCATGTTGACCTCACACGCTATGTGTGTCTGAGTAATTTTCGCATGCCTCTTTCCTGCTTGAATTAAATTGAAGTATTCCTTATTCTAAGGTGACTGGACAACAATGGACATCTGCTCTATCAACGAGCAAAACAGCAAATGTTTTATATACATACAAATTTATATATACAAAACAAGAATAGTATCACGAAAAAAAAATATGTCGCCGAGAATATTTCTGAAAGAAACTGTTTTTTTAAGGCAAAGTAGTCTTTTAAATTATAGTATATCACGAGGTAGGGCATTTTAATAGTAATAAATAAAATTAAATGTTTACCGAGTTACGTGGAGATTTCAACTACTCGTCAGGGGACTTGATTGTAAAATTAAAGACGTTCATTTTCCGTAAATGACGTTAATTTATGACGTAAACTTTCTTCAATTTATTCTTCCTTAAACATATATGATGTAATAAAGATTTAAGCAATAACAAATTCAGAAAATTTTATGCCATAAATTAACGTCTTTTAAGAAACACATGATTCCTGATTCAATTTTACAAAAGTTCTCAACTCGGAGTAATCTCTGAAAACTTATAGTAGAGATAAGATAAACAAGCATTTAATTTTATTACTCCCCCATATATAATTGTGTATTTAGGCAGCAATCTCTCTTTTATATACCGGGTGTAACAGCAATATTGTCCAAATCTTGTTACAGCATAGTTGTCGCTCCCACGAAATGTTTAATATCTAAAAAAAACACTAAACTAATTGAGTTTCTTTTTCACAGATTTTCAGATAAGACGTTTATCCATCTTTATATCATTTATTGTAAGAATCGCCGAAAAACCCTTTGAGTTATTTAGCTAGGAAAAGAACAGGTTAAAATCGTTTTGTGTCTCTCCAACTGAGAGAAAAAAAAACAAAGATCATTCGGGCTTTCAGTAATGGTACCAATATTCATACTCTGGTTTCCATTTGCAAAGTCCGTTCAAGAACCATCAAGAGAACGGTGAATAAGTTTTAAAAAAGAGGAAACAGTAGAGAAAAACTGGATCAGGAGGTCACGACATGAATAGGGATCATTAATTCAACTTGGAGCTAAAACGATGAATTAGAAAAGATCCAACGCAATCCATGATACATGCAAGAGAGGAGTTTCACCTATGGCAGTCCAAAGAGCAGTGAAAAAAGACTTGGAAAATGAAATCGTACGTGAAACCTTTGAGGCACCTTGTTCCTTTAGGACAGAAAGTTCGGTTAAAGAGACCGACGATCATCTTGAATAAGTTGGAACATGATCCTTGAATAATATATATAATTTCAATCCTTCGTGAGCTTCCGATCATTAGCTATAAATAATTAAGGATGAACATATCATTTTCATTTATGATCGATTTCATCACGATTCTTCTCTTAAGCTTGGCGAGTAATTATACATCCTTATTGCTCAAAGTATAGTCCAATAGTGTTATAAAAACCTCGGCGAATTCCAGTAAGTTTAGAACATGATCCTTGAATAATGTATATAATTTCAATCCTTCGTGAACTTCAGATCATTTCTAAGAGACAACGGTTCAAAGCTTTACTCTAACAAATAGGCAGTTTTGCTGTTACACACGGTATATATGCTTTCCTTTGATTGTATTTTCTAACTAATGTTTTATCTACAAATTAGTTAACAAGACGCTAAACTATTCCATACTTTATTTAAAAGGAAAACAAATTATTGCTGCTCACTGCTAAGTACGTGCTTGTTACATGCATGCGATTGAGTTACATGACAAAGCTAGAAAAATAATGAGTAAAAATAGTAAAATTTTTAATTTAGGATTTAAAATGATCAGAATTTTCCAGTTAAGTCCTAAAATCAAGCGAATAAATAAACAGCTATTATCTGAAACATTCAATGTAGTTAAAAATTGTAGTTTCAAAACTATTTCTCTTTCTCATCCTATACACTCCAACTGTGAAATATGCTACTTCGGATTCCATAGCATAAGCTTTTCACAGGAGGATGGTGTTGCGTGTCACATGCTTAGCCGGTTTTGAATCTAGAGCTATCTTTCTCCTAGACTGGTTAACAGCCCTGTCTGTCCTAGCTACTGGTGGAAAAGAAATGAATTAATGCCTTTTCCAAGGATATTTGCTTGAAACTGAATGTAACGTACTATACTCGCCGACTCTGAACCGCTAATAATTACACTATGGAGGATTTGTTGAGGTTATGACAACTTCTGTTCCCCACCATATATTTGGTTTGTGTGTATATTGGCCTTGTGTAATGATTAAAAGAAAAGGCACGGAGTGTTTATGAATACAAAATAAATTTTTATATATCACAATATAATAATACAGAAAGATAAGGTGAAAGTTGAAGTTTCCAGAGGTCAAATGTAAAAGTCTCGGCTCATACGAGAAATAGAAAAAGAATCTGGCAGAAGATAAATATGCATGTATTCTTATGTAGTAGCTGTTTGCTTAACAATATGAGTGGAGGAAAGTGCGTATGTTTTTCATATATAGCAGCGGGCTGCTTAAAAGGTGGTGAAAGGATGTATGTTTTTAAATGTATCAGTACGATTTAACCGTCTAAACTCACCAGCAAGTGTTGTATTTTAGCTCTGAGTATGTTACGATGACTGCAACATCGGAGAATGGACAAAATTAATTAATCGAATCTGATTTAGGTTGATTTTCAATTTCGTTATATACATATCCAGAGAAATTCACTTCAGAAGTGCTACTCCGCTTCTGATTGGCTTGTCGAAAGATGTCTTTGTTATGGCGATTCTGAATATACATTTATTTTTAGAGATGGTGAAATTTTGATCTCCTTGTTATTTTTCTATCACTACCAACACCACTCTCATATCCCAATACAAATTAGGTATGATGAATTTAACAGTACGACATGTCGGAGAGGTCACCCTAATTGAACTTATGCTGACAAATGTTATTGTCCAATTTCTTTTTATTTACTTTCATATTAATTATCAAATTAAAGTCTGTTTTCAAAACTCTGCTTTTTAGATATTGCCGCGGAAACTATTATGTTGGTGCAAAAATAATGTCGGTTTTTGACGTTAAAAATACGTCAAAAACCGACATTATTTTTGCACCAACCTAATACAACAGATATCGGCAGTACATTAACACCGTTGAATAGAATAAGCTATCCGATAAAAATATTATTTTCTCATATAGTCACCGCCATTGGCTCTGCATTTTTGTCGGCGATGGAAGAAACCCTTCAGGCTACGCTTGTAAAAATTTGAGCCAAAAGAGACCGCCATTACTGAAACGTTGTATTCACTCCCTAACTGTGCTCACGTACACTCTTTGGTTTCTATAAGCGTTCAGCAAATATCGATAACTGTCAATGGGTGTATTTGTCTGCATGGAAGGATAATAATAAAGTACTGCTTCGTAAGCACTTTCATGTCAACCGTCATTTTGCCAGAACACTTCTCTGTCGTCGTTTTTATGTACCATGACTTTTCAATGCCCTTCATAATTTCCTGTGAACAAATCAATTACATTTTTGCACAGGAAAATGTTAAAATGTAGATTTGGCGATGTGAAAGGAAGATAAAAGAAAATTACGGTGGGAAAATAAAGCGTGTATATGCCAAGAATATAGTGCTTAGTAATTCAAATTATAATTTGATAACATTTCTTAGGTGTTAAGGAAAATATAGAATTTGATTAAAAGTTACAAGTAAAATTTTTATTAAGATGTTGTAGTAGGTTAGCCAATCTGTATCGGTGACAAATACAAATTAAACTGACCCTCTATTTTTACTAAATTAAATGCAACACAGACAACAAGAGAAATAATCAAATAGGCGGATATTTGTTTTTACAGAAAATGTTTTTATATAACAAGAAGTGAAGAATCATATTTATGAATTTTCTTGATCACGTGGAAGGCTCAAGAGAATGTTTACCAATTTCTGGCGCATTGAACTCTGAACAGGTTAACCGTACGGACGTTGGCAGAAACTTGACCAATCAGAAAGCATTGTTTCGTACTGAACTCTGGAGCTGATTTTAATGGGTTCAGCACAAACTGAGAATACTTAGCTGTGATCCTCTTTTAACAGGTTTAAAACAGAGAAAGTAGAAATCTAATTCTACAATGTTTTATCAGTATCGATAAAGAATGGTATAATAGTGCTAAGGTGTCATACAGAATACTGTTCTATTATAACCTACTGTGGCGTCCACGATTGGCCTCCTGCATCCAGCACTATGAATGCGTCAAATATGTACATTTTACAATTTTCAACTAACTCATTATTTTCTCAATGAAAACGACAAACCACCAACATGTACGGTATGCCAAAATCCATATACAATCAAGCACATACTTATAGGCTGTACTGACTTTAACAATATTTGGGATTAAAAAGTTCATATAAAAAAAGTAAGACATGAACGAGCTTTGCAGACAAACCAACCTGAACAACATCCGTAACTTTATAAAACAGGTGAGGATTTATACAAAGATGTTATATCTCAATAAATTTTGTTCCAGAACCTCTTTAACCAAAAACTACAAACTTTTTTTTTTTTACAAATCTTAAGTATACTAAAATGATCTACAGACGTTGATGTATCGTTAAACAAGAATACACCAGAAATAAACATTTTTCAATTGTTGTCTTGCTATTGCATCTCCACAGTGAAGATCGTCCGCGCGGGATGAAGAGCTATAGCTTTCTTGATGTATCACCGTTAATTTTGCATGGACAATAGACTAACCACGGTGGATCTAGAGGAGTCTAAGCTCTATAAAAAAAGTCCTTCATATACTTTGTGGGTATGCAGTAGTTTATATAACATGCATCAACAGACAAATAGTATGATGATCACCGTGACTGTATAAATGATCATTTGTTTTCACAATGGACACCTGCTCTAACAAGCTGATAATCACATGGTTTCAGCAGGTGTTGCGGCTCCTGATCTTATTAGCACCAGAAAGGCAAACGTGGTCGACGATGAGAAGAGAGATCAGATAATGTGAGAATCCCACATTAAATTCCATCTTGTTATATTTGCCCTGTTCGCGTGTAATTTACACTAATGGAATACGAAGGGAATGAGGGTGGCTCGTAAAAATGTATGGCATAGTGGGTTAGAGTTGCGAAAGTTATGACTGGTGGAGGTAAGAAATGTAGTTCGCCTGAATACTTTTCACGGAAATAGCGATAGAAAAACGAGAGGCTTGCAACGTTTCATCCGTGGGAAAGAGGTTGTCGAGTGGGAAATAATTCATCGTAGACGCCTCGGGACTGGAAAATGAAGACTGGGCAGCTCTTGTCCATGTGAGGCAGCAGTACTTCATTTTCAGTCTGATCTGGCTCTTGTAAAGCTAGAGGATAGCGGGAGGAGTTAGGTACTTACTGGACCGCTATAGAAAACCTAACATTTTCCAGCATCTTTAGCGATTGACCATGTAGTGTGTGAGCCAATCTGTATCGTTGACAAATACAAATTAAACAGACCCTCTACTATTTTTACTAAATCAAATGCAACAAAGGCAACAACAACAAGAGAAATAATCAAATAGGCAGATATGTTTTAACAAAAAATATTTTTATATAACAAGTACACACGATATAATAAAGTTGTTTAAAACACTTTAGAGTTCTTGGTTGTGTGATAAAGGGTAATACAAAAGGTGTTATGCTATAGATCTGATAAGGAATTAAACAGTTTATGTTGATGGTGAAATTGAATGAAATAGATTGGCTGACTTACTGTAGTTATCTCGCTTCGATTGATATAGTTACGATTTCCTTTATGTTGTTAAGATATGGAGTGAATTAGTTTCTGAATCTCGTCTTGGTTGAATTGGTCACTAGATGTGTTGATGTTGAAGAAATTGAATTCTACAAGACGGGTTGATCTTAATAAAAAGTAACTTTTAGTGAATAAGTTAGGTTTCATGGATTCGTGTGAAGAACCATATTTATGAATTTTCTTGATCACGTAGGAGGCTCGATAGAATGTTTACCAATTTCTGGCGCTTTGAACTCTGAACAGGTCAGCTCAAGCGTACGGACGTAGGCAGAAACATGACATTATTATTTATGGACCAATCAGAAAGCACTGTTTCGTACTGCACTTTGGAGCCGATTTTAATGGGTTCAGCACAAACTGAGAATACTTAGCTGTGTTCCTCTTTTAACAGCTTTAAAATAGAATGTAGAAATCTAATTCTACAATCGTATGTACGAATTACACTTGTGGTCTGGTGTGAGCTCAAGTACCAATAGGTGTTCAAGGCACGGGCCTCTCTGTGAGAACAGCTGTTCATCGAGGTAGACGAAAATTCAGGGTCTTCTCGGCGATAATGGATTCAGTTCATTTTATATTGATGTATTTTATGTTCTCTTCATCAGAGACACTTCTTCTTGGCGTTTTCCTCTCTCGGCGGGTCTGTATAAATATAACAAAGGAATTCTTTCATGTTAACAAAACCAAATTCCATTCTTTGTCACATTTTAATTAAAACTCTGTAAACTGTATATGGGAGTCCTGCAACGATGCCCTGTAGCTTTCTTTAAAAATTTTTTTTAGTAGTACGTGGTCTGTAATGGTCGGCTCTGCTTACACGCGGTTGATACATAGCGATTTTCCAAGCGTAGCTTAGATGTGGCACAGGGCCGAAAGTATGGGACACCAAGTGAGGATCGAACTCACTACTCGTAATTGTTCTAGCGAGTCAAGCTTGCTAACCATTATACCGCCTCGGTGTGCCCCATGCGGTTGATACATATGTTGGTTTCTCTTTTGGTGAGGGTTGACAGCTGCTGCACTACCTGAAGAGAGAGGTTAGCAATAGCGAACACGTGTATGCGAAATAGAATAAAGATTTTATTCACCTCCGGAGAAGGGGATACGAAACATTAGACAATTTCATAAATATGTGTACCGCTTATCGCATTTTGTAAAATCTGGACATTTGGAACAATGAATGTCAGCTGCTGACCGAAAAAAAAAAAGTCAGTTTTTCAGGTACTTCAAGTTAAAATTCGTTTTTTTTTTAGTTATTTACAGATTGTAATTTGGAGAAGGAATTTAAAAAGGGAAAAATATGTATTTTTATTCTGTATTCACTATATTCGTTTTATTTACTTTTCAATAATTTTGACAATTGCAATAAAGTATACATTATAAAGATAAAAAAAACAAACAGGTGGTACAAGTATCCTTTTTTTTCACCATTTCTATATGACTCTTTTTCTATTTTTTTTTTTTCTAACTTTTCAAGTTCAGCAGCTCAAAATTGCATTTTGTCAATGTTTGTTTTTATTTTATTTTATTTTTGACAATCTTATATTTAAAATATAAAAATTGATAAAAAGAAATTTCCTCATAACCATGATCGTGGTGATGCTGACGCGATAACAATTGTATTAATGCTAATATTAGGTTGGTGCAAAAATAATGTCGTTTTTTGACGTTCAACTTTGTGAGAAAATGACATTATTTTTGCACCGACCTAATAGCACGCAATGACAGTATAAATCTATGATTTTGTTTTGTTCCATTCAGTAATAAAATCGGACAAAAATAAATCTGCTTCCTTTTTGGGTACTTTTCATTCACTCTCGCCACCAAGAATTTTTTTTTTTTTTTCGTTTAGTGATTAAACTTTAAGTTTAATCGCTTCCGAATTTCTGAGCCCTCTCTTCTTTTAGTTTTATCTGAGATGCCTAGAGTCAAACCAAGTGCTACGTCTTTCCGCAATTAAACCTTTCACTTTTTTTTTCTTTTGAATGAATTAGTTTTTTTAGCATTGTCTTTTCAAAGTTACATGATCACATTCTCTCTGTTTCTCACACTATCACACACAAATTCGGCAAATGATAACGTGTTAAAAAAAAAAAAAAGAAAAGAAAAAAGTTAACGCGTTCCACCATAGAACGACATCATCGGACCAAACGCATAACAATTTTTTTCCACTTTGTTATTAATTTTCCTAAAACCGATATTATTTTTTAACTTCTGTACACTCTAGTTTATAAAATTAAATTATTTTTTTTCTTGCATCTTTTTCAACAATTGCACCCTCAGCCTCATCACATGACAAATCCATACCTTGTCCATTGTAAAATTTAGCAAGTAGACGTCTCTATTGCTAATTTCCATAATTCAGAGCATGTAATTTAGAAATTCTGAAAAGTCCCTTTCATGCCGGGGGCGGGGGGGGGATTAACGGCAAAAGTACTTTTTTTTTATTGTTTGCCTCATAATTAAAGAAAAGTGCAACTAGGACAATAGATTTATTTGACTTTTATTGTAAAAAAGATATGTACGCAACTATTTCGCTGATTTTTAATTTTATAGCTCTAAATCTTTAAAAAAAACAGTAAACACTTAGTTTTCTCTCTAAAACTCAGCAAGCTTCGAACCTACGACTAATTCGAATTTGTTGCTCAAGTTAGGCGTTTTAGTTCATATGACTTAGGTATAAATTTTATTTGTGTAGGAAAATTTCAAAATAGAAACAATAGAAAGTTCTTTTACATTCTCGATAACTGTCGATATTTCTTGAAAATTCTCGGAAGACGTGCATTGTAATGTAGTGTCACTTGACTTGACAAACCAGTTTTAACAACTATGTCACTTGGAAGTTGAAAATAAAGGGAAGTGCATCGAAGCTATTCTGTTTTAGTTTTATATAGGCTTAAAACAATTGCTAGTAGTGTGTGCATATATATATAGCAAAAATAAAATATTGTTTCAATGTCTTGTAATATGAAACAAGCAAAGAATCAAATATTTTTACACTTATTCTTTATCTTTTAAAGTGCTAGTCTAGCTTTTATTATTATTATTATTATTATTATTATTATTATTGTGTGCGTAGCCGTAATTTGTTGCTTAGCCGATTTCTTATTGGCGAATGAAAGTTACCCATTCAGTAGTCTCTGATGACGTGTAGGGTGCTGATTGGCTGTCAGCGTTTTTCTGGAATGTTCGAGAAGTCTGGCGGCGGTGGCACATCTATATAAGAGGTGACCAGCGTCTGCTTCTGCTTACTCCGCCATTTTGTTGGGTTGTTCGCTCAGCTGCGCGCGGGTTTATTAAGAAATTTTTTAATAACTTGTCAGCAAATTCAGTGAAAAAAGAAAAAAAAGTAAAGAACGGTAATTGTCACAAGTGAAAATATTTGTATCCTAAAGGATGGGGAAGGATTACTATAAAATCCTAGGCTTGTCAAAAAGTGCCACCGATGATGACATTAGAAAGGCTTATCGCAAGATGGCCCTCAAATACCACCCGGATAAAAACAAATCGCCTGGAGCGGAAGAGAAATTCAAAGAGATAGCCGAGGCATACGAAGTGCTATCTGATAAAGAAAAACGGAAGGTGTACGACGATTACGGCGAAGACGGTCTCCGGGGAGGAATGCCTTCAGGTCCCGGAGACCACGGTGGTGGCTTCTCTTATACTTTCCATGGAGATCCACACGAAACATTTCGAATGTTTTTTGGCGATGAAAACCCGTTCCAAACGTTCTTCTCCTTCGGCGGAGGTCCTGGTGGAGGTAGACCACATCATTTTGGGGGCTTTGGTCCCGATGTGGATATGGACATGGATGAACCATTTTCCAGACAGTTCGGCCGTCATGGCTTCAGTACTGGTGGGTCTCCGTTTGGTCGGCGAAAAGAGCAGGACAAACCGATCGTACGGGACTTACCTGTGAGTTTAGAGGATATTTGTACTGGATGCACAAAAAAGATGAAAATAACGCGCAATATATCTCAGCCTAACGGGCAGACAATCAAGGAGGAGAAGATTTTAACCATTGATATTAAGCCTGGTTGGAAGGCTGGCACGAAAATCACGTTCCCTAAAGAGGGAGACCAGACCCCATATAACGTCCCTGCAGACGTTGTGTTCGTAATTCGGGATAAGAGACACCCCCAATTCACTAGAGATGGTAATGATATCCGATACAAAGCGAGAATAAGTCTAAAAGACGTAAGTAAATTTCTCTTTTCGTTGGTTTGACTTTGCAGTTATGTGCGCTTTTTTTCTTTTTTTAGAAGTAACTGAACTGAAAAAGAATCCAACTTGTCAATTATTGGGGAGCCACTTTCGGTACATTTCTCTTTATATATATATATATATATATATATGTACGAACTTATATTTTTTATTAAAAAAAATCACAACGCTAACAAATGGTATCTCCGCAGTATTCAAATTAATTCAGTCGTTAGTTGTCTTGCTGTGTTTTTTTTTTTTTTTTTTTTGGCATTTTTATTTTTCTATTTAAAATAACGCTATTAGTATTAGATTACTAATCCGAATCGTAATTTGTATAAAACTGCTGTTTTAGTAGGTTAAGTCGATCTACGACTTAATTTACTAACAGTAAATTAAGCTTTAAGTTAAAGCTTCTAGAAGCTTCGTTTATTAAATGTTAAATAAATTACTGTACTTAAAAATCGGATTGTTCAAATTCAAATATCTTTTTACTTTTATGAACTTTCCTGTAAACTTTCATTATTCAGCGCTAATCTCTTCCACTATTATGAAATCTTTAATAACAATGCATTCTTTTATTTCGAATTTTACCAGTTGTGATTCTTCTTTTAACGTTTAAAAATAATTTTTTTTTTTTTTATCATATTCGTAATATAACCTAGTCTACAATAAGGGCGGTAGTTGTAATGTAGTTCGTAAGAACCTATTGTTGGCTTTGAATAATTCATTTCTCCCAAAATTAAATTTGAAGCAAATGTTTTTGATAAGAGTATTTTAATATTTCCACCTTTTTGCGCAGAGAATTTGAACTGTGCAAGCTGAAAAAAAACTCACAATTTTCATTTTTGTTTAGTGTTTTTAGTATTCCACTTTAAATCCAATGGCTGAATAGTAAGCATCAACATATATTATCGACTTGAGGGCGAATAAAGAAGATGAAGTAAACAATTGGTTTTGATTGGAATTTAGTTATTTAATCAATAAGTTGAGGCTCTGCTGGATTCTAAATTTGGGGATATGTTTAATTCCTCTGAGAAACTATATTTTTACTTTGTAAAATTTGAAAAAATTACTTTCCCAATGAAAATGTTTTTGTATTGTGATCTGCTAAAAGTGATCTCCCTTGGCGGCATCATGAGATGTTAAGAATGTTGGGATAAAAATATTTTACTATAACTATTCTTAGTAACCAGAAATCTTTCACACGTAAATTATTTCTAGTGTTACTATTTAAATCACATAGCGATATTGAAGGGAATAAATGGTTTATTTTCTCTCCACTTAAGTGATCAAATCTCGCATAGCCTTCCGGAGTCACCAGATGTTGGTTTAAAATTTAAATTAAAGCTCTCTAATTGTCATCGACAGTCGACCACTTTTGAGTACAGTCAACTTTAAACTCGTAATTTAAATAATAGCTGTAACTGTTTGTATAATGTAGTAGTAGCAGCAGTAAAAAAGTTTCCATTTGGTACATTTAAATTTTAACATTCTTGCCATTTTTTTTTTTTTTATTACGCTCTCAATTCTACTGACCTGTTTTAGTCTTTTCGCTTCTGATTTGCATAGTTTTATATTGGTATGGGTAAAGTTTTTCAGATTTCATTAAGAAAAAAAAATCGAATCATAAGAAAAATATTAAAGCATTTGTGTACAAAATATATAATTAAAACTAAAAGCAAGGTTTTAAAGTGAAATGCGTATTATTCTGTAATTCAATTTATGGAAACTGCAATATGTCTTCTGTTCATCTGAGGAGAATATTTTCGACTGAAAATATTCAGTGTAGAAATGAAGTTCATTTGAATTTTCAAATTTTGTGCATTCTTTAGTTGAATTTATCAATATTTTGACTCCATGAAGTTTTTCTTCTTTTTTTTAATCGTTTGGCTATGTAATTGTTCTTTAATTTTGTAAACGTAAAATGCTCGCATATTTTTAAAGACATTTCGGTGCCATTATACTTTTAGTTTTATACCCCGCAGTTACGTACTTCCATAATCAACTGGGCAGGAATCATGAAAATCGACTAATTTTTTTTTTGTATGTGTGTGTGTGTGTGATTATTTTGCAGAGTGGGATCAAATACTTTTGGTATCAAATCGCCACGTATGTACTGCTTATGATGGGTTCTTGACTTTTTGTTTATCTTTTTAATACAAACTATTGATTTGAAAGAAATTTCCAGACGTTCAATTTAATTGCTATAAATGCAAATTTTAATGTACAGGAAGTATGGCGTTTAGAAGTTAGTGAGAGTAGCAACGGCATTTTATCAAATTTATAGCTTTATTTTATTTTATTTTTTTTACAGATTTTAAACGAAGTTCGAAAAATTACTTTTAACTTGTTTGAAAAATAGGATAATTAAGACTTAATGAGGTTGGAACCAAACTTAGTTTTGACTTTATAAATGAGCTAGTTTTTTGTTAAAATATACTGAACTGGTAGCTTAAGTCAAAGTGTAATCAATTGACTTAAAGCTAAAATAAAAAAACGATGCATGTCATTTTAAATCTGTTGCCTTTTAGTTTTAGAGTTAAATCACTTGTCTTCATGAAAAAAAAAAAAAAAAAAAATTTATCATTGTTTAACTTTATAAGTAATATGATTAATTTTTTTCCTTATTGCAGGCTCTTTGTGGAACAACTATTTATGTACCAACCATTGGAAACAGAACCATCCCATTGCGACTTTCAGAAGTAATAAAACCAAACACAGTAAGACACATCAAAGGAGAAGGTGTACCACTAGCCAAACAGCCATCAAAAAGAGGAGACCTTATTATTGAATTTGAGATTTTATTTCCTGATGGTCTCTCTCAGCGATCAAAACAAATTCTTGCTGAAAACTTACCATCTTGAGTTTTATATTTATGAAGGGTAGGGGTGGGGGGAATGAACACTTGTAAAAAAAAAAAAAAAAAAAAATGGCAAAAGGAAATGGAGAAATTTAGCAGTGGATATGGACTTGTGGATATCTGTGATTTTTGAATTGGCAGCAGTCTCTGAATCTTGAGCACTCTGCTGAGGACTTGTTGCATCAATTTGAGCCATGCAGTTCTGGATTCTGTAGACATGTTGGAAACCTCATCTTAGTCCTTTAAACTTGTATCCATGGAAAGCAGCCACAGGAACAAGCCTGTCTAATTGTTAATAGCCTTCGTGCAAGGCATCTTAGTTGATGCTATGCATCCTTTTTTTAAAATCAAATTTGTAAATAAATATTTTGATTGAGTTTTTTTATGTTTCTGGTTTGTTTTCAAACTAATATTGATTTTCATTAGGGATGTCCCAGGTAATGCTAAAAAAGTGGTATACCCTGGAGAAAAAAAAGGTCCCCAAATTGATAAACATTTACACTTTACAATTTTTTTATGTTAAAATTAAAGAGGGTATTTTTTAATTATTTTTAAAATTTTTCATTTGCAGCATTTTTTAAATTTAGGTTAAATTTTTTTTTTTAGGTAAAAAATTACGTAGTATTAACATTACTTGCTTTTCAGTTTTCTGTTGAAAAAAACATTGATTTGGAAAATCTTGCAAAAATCAACTACTTGTTGGATTTTAATGAAACTTTCAGAACTTATTCACAAATGATTGAAATTATTTTAGAAATGTTTGTCATTTTGGAAGTCATGGTATAAATATTGTTTTATATCTGTTACACCCCTCGAACTTAATTTTTTGAAGCCTGATAAATTTTTTTTTCAATTAAATGTACAAGACTATGAAGATTCTAAATCATTTTTTTTTTTTTTTTTGGTAAAAATATGTGCAAAATTGTTCAAACTTTTACCTCAATTGTAAACATACAAAACCCAATAAAACTAAGACTAATATTTAATTCAAACAACTTTTTATGACTTTTCTGAATAACATACTATGGTAATTCTTATCTGAAAAAAATTGAAAAATGAATTTTTACAATTTTTTCTATTTTAAATACACAATATGACAAAATGTTATATATTTTAAAATTAAGTTTCTGTATGAAGCCTTATGGAAATAACATTATGTTCCCTACTTTTTAAAGATCATAAATTTGAAGACTCAAAAATTTGACAACCGTTAACATTTTTAAAATAATGTCACGAGGTAGACTTGTTTCTCTTGCTAGAAGCAAGTTCTTTTTACTTCAGAAATTGCTTTGCATTCATTCAGTTAAGAAATTTTTTTTTTAAAAATTTACTAACCAGGTTCACTTAAAATTAGCGCAGAAGTGATGTAATTCGTTCTATCGTATGATAAATTCGCTTGACGTAAGTTGTCAATATATTGACACCCGTCAATCACTTCGGTTGGAAATATCTCTATTAAAAAAGTAAGTAATGTTTCTTTCAAATTACATAAGTATACTTTAATCATTCTAAATTTCCTAAGATTAAAAAAAAAAAAAGAAAACTGAATTTTAATTGATTTTTGAACTAATTTTTTTTTTTACAAATTCGGGCAGAAATGTCGATAAAAAAAAATCAGTAAAATTGATTTTAGTCAAGAAAAACGAGATTTTTAAATAAAATTTTTAAAATTTATAGGAAGGATTAAAAAATCTGAAAAAATATTCAAAAAATACTTTGTTAAAATTAAAGAGGGAAGACCAAACATTTAAAAGTTAAATTTTTTTATCAATTTGGGGACCTTTTTTTTCTCCAGGGAATACCACTTTTTTAGCGTTACCTGGGACATACCTAATTTTCATTCTCTCATAAACAGACATGTCAACACTCTTCACAATACCTAAAAGTAATTGCATAAAAACTTAAGTTCAGGAATGTAATTTTAGCTTTAGCTTATATAGGTTTTTTGTTTTACACTGACATATATATCAATATTTGTTTATCCATACTTGGATAAGTTTTTTCTTTTTGCTAACTCAGCATTAATAACTCTTGGTAAAAATCGAAGATGTGTTTGAAATAAAAAAAAAACTTAGCCAAACAATCCAAAATGTAGGATTGCTTTGAAACTTCTCACAATTATAAGCTGTAATATTTGGTTACAAAAAAGTCTGAATATTCCATTTAGGACCATGCCAGTGATTTGTAACCTTTAAACTGGTGTCATTTGCATGAACTTTTTCAAACTAGTCAGTGTTTATTATATATATATATATATATATATACACACAGAAACAATACACGAGGCAAAACTAGTGTAAATTTTAGAGATCAAAAACAGGCTTGACCATATTTTATACTCTTTATTTAAAAACTTGTAAACTGTCTCTTTAGTCAATTAGGTCTTATGGCAAAAGAAAATCTGCTTTATTTGCTTAACTTTACCAAAGTCTTCAGATGAATTTTAAGCAATTTTTAAAAAAAAAAAAACAAAAAAACAAAACAGCCTCAATGCTATCGAGTAAAATAGTTGTCAACCCACTTACTATATATCATTAGTAAGTTTGAACCTGTCAGGTGCTTTTTTCTTTTTTTAGTTGGAAGTACATTTTAACAGAAATATACCCCAGTTAATTTCTTTAAAACAGAAGTTTAATCTCTTCTTCCCAAATGTAATTCTCATTATAAATAACAAACACATATTTGCAGATTTAGAGAAATAACTTTTTTGTCTCATTTATTTAAAAAAAATTTACATTACTAAATTTAGAAAACATTAACATATGCCATCCCACCCCTGCCAAACCTCATTGAGGATCTTTATTCCATTATCCTTACCCCTGTAATTCAATTGTCCAATATTGATAAATGCATTTATTGGTTAAAAACTAAAACATGAATAAGCTGTTCAAAGAGGAGAGGGGTGAGGAAGTACCATACAATCTTGCAGTTATTCTTGATCCGGATATCAAATTAGAAGAAAAGATTTGAAGGTTTAAAAAGAAAAGTCCCTGTATAAACAGCAGCAGACCATAGTAAGTCTCAAAATATGAGGTCTACTTGGCAGATATGGGTATACTAAAATTTTTGAAAAAAAATTCCTTTTTGTCTAATGCCTTAACTAAAAAAAAAAAAAAAAATTAAGTTCCAAGCTCAGACCCCACCCCCATATCCTCTTTATGATCAACTTATTCACTTTTACTGAAGTCTCAACCTCTGCCCAAAGTCATAGCCAGGAGAGCCATTCTGACAAACATTCCATTTTCAGCTTGGCGGAAGTAAGCAGCTCTTGGGTCAGTATCCAATGCAGTGCTAAAAAGAAAGAAAATTTATTTAAAAATCCAGAAAAATTCAAAGGAAACTTATCTCTTAATATATAAAAAAAAATCAACTGGACAGAACATTTTGCACTTCCTTCCTATAAGCTATCAAATTAAACTCACCTGATTTCATTGACCCTGGGTAATGGATGCATGACGACCATTTTCTTTTTTGCCTTTGTCATTAATTCGGGGGTTACAATTATTTGACCACAAGCCTGAAAGGAAAGAAAAATTTTTATTCACTGTCCCTATGAGAAAAGCCTGGAGACAAAATACTTGTCAATATTGTATACTAATTTAATCACATAATCCATAAGTTTTAAACACATTAGAATGGTCGACTTAAATTTGGAGAAACTAAAAAAAAAAAAAAAAAAAATTTAAACTCATTGGAAGAACCGATCGTTTCTCATCAACATGACTTCAAATTATAAACTGTACATATTAAAATTGTTCAATATGTTATTGCCAGAGAGCTTGGCATTCTTTTTTAAGGGTCAAGGCATCGTACTCGCAACCAAAACTGGAGGCCAATCTCAACACTTGTCATTCAACTGAGAACAAAGATTTTGAGTTTATGCTAGTTTGCTGTTGTAGTTGGCTTAAGAAATTTTTTGCTTTTTAACATTTTTGGTTTATTTAATTGATTTTATTTCCTTCAGGCTTGCTCTAATTTATGCTTCCATTGTTACTTATTTAATATTCTTTGACATCTTTATTCATAAAAGCAAATAACACTAATGATCAACTTTGTTTTGGCCTAATCTCTATTTTTGTAACACATGAAGTATGAATTTTATTTTATTTTTTTTTTTAACCACACCACTTATATCAAAGTAACATTTTAATTTTACTTTATAAACAATTAGAATTAATAAATTAATTCTTTAAGTCTTGTTACAAAAAAAAAAAAAAAAAAAAACTATTTCTTACAATCTTTATTTTTTTTTCTCCTAATATTGTTAATTTATTTATTTTTTTTTTTTTTTTTTTTTTTAAGAGGTATTTAAAAAGTCTGAATTTTAGTTTATGGTTATAAAACAAATTAGGAGTAAACGTGATACTTTATACTGCAAAAATTAATGAAAAATCATGTATTAAGAATGTGGTTTCATAAAGTTTAATGTTTTATTACAGTCAATAAATTTGATATTGTAAACAAGATGTACAAAACATTAGCTCCTAATACTGTTGTAAATTTACAACAAAATAAGTCAGCAAAAGTTTTTTTTTTTTTTTTTTTTAATTTAGAAATAAAGTTACCTTTGTATTTATTTGATTTAGTGTCATATTCTTAGACCAGAATTCTTTCTAATAGGGTTTTTATTTTATTAACATTGAATCAATTCTCCATGTTAAAACAAACATTAAAATGCATATAACATTTTGTACAGGGTGGAAACTGATGGATCCAAAGCTCCACCATTTATATATTAATTGTAATATAACCTAAGTTAAAAAAAAAAAAAAAAGTATACCAAGTTAAAGATTAAATTTTTGAGCCAAATTAATTATGCTCTTATTCTCTACATTTTTTCTTTGCATTTCTTCAGCTGACTCCAGCAGTGAACTACTACAAACCCAAACTAAAAATCTTTATTCTCAGTGAAACAAGACTTGAGATAGTGCAACAGAACTGGAGGCCTATGTCTTGGCATGAAGTAAAGAACACCATAGCAGAAAGACAAGATTTATTTTTAAACCAGTGCAGGGCCTATTAAAAGTTTTGGAATAAATCTACTTAAAATCACTATAAAAAACTTAAAAGAAAAACAATGATGAATAAAATCTAGTGATAAGAGATAAGTTGAATGATTGCAGCTTACCTTTTCATACTCAGTAAGTGAAGTAAACCGTTCTTTTTGAATGCGAGTTATATAGAGCACATCAGTATCTGGGATTATTTCAGATAGTGAAGAGAAAGTTCTCTGTAAAGAAATAAATAAAATAACTTGGTGTCAGTTGTATGAAGAAAAAGTTTATGTGACAAAACTTATTGACTTGACCACTTGTTTCATTATCATTAGAGACACTTCAGATCAGAGTGAAAAGTCTGTATGCTTCAATATTAAATCGTTAATACTTTTTCTGTTAAGGTGGCATCCCTTGGTTGGGATGAATACTGTGTGGCTTATTCAAAAGCTGTTATTTTAATTTGTGCTGTTTTTTTTTCTCCAGTTTTTCTTGCTTTGTTGAAATTTTTTATTTTCTCTCATCTTTTCTGCAGTGAATTGAAGGCAAATCTTTATTGAATTTTTTTCAGAATGGATTGAAACGGGAAGATTCACACATTTTCTGATTAAATATAATGGTATAACTTTGTTTTCCATGTTGGCAAAGTGTATTAATAGGATATAGAATCCAGACAAATTTATCAAACTTTGCTGTCTATATCCTATTAATACACATACACATATAAGGAACCTCACCTATGTAGTACACCCACCATTGCAAAAAAAAAAAAAAAAAAAAATTATATTTTAGGAATGAATTGGGTAAAGAACTTACACTGTTCTTTCTGGTCATTGATGTTTTGATTGTGGACACAGGTATTGAGATTATAGCAATTTTGACACATTATTTCAAACTTTGAAAAGAAATTAATAGAAAGAAATAAGTCACCGATTGCAATACCCACATAGAAAGGGATGGTGTGTAATTTTTTTTTTTTAATCTTGGTCTTTAGTGCTTTATGACCAACAACTAAGTTGGTCAAGTGGTGTCTTCAAAGTGGCCATCCACTTGACAAAAAGAAAAGTTGAATGAAAATTTTTGGGAACAAGTGACAACAAACTGGATATTGAGGATTTTTGGACTGCCTGTTACAGTTGTCCTCTACATGTAATGCCAAGATGGGTAGGAAGAAGAGTTGGGGGGAAAAGCTCATCTGCTAAGGATGTCAGAAATTGTTACCAAGTGTCACTTAGCCTGACTGTGCAAGAGAATCCATGAAATAACTGAAATATAGTCAAACAGGGCAGAATGATATTCATTTTCTCATGAGCATGTAGCAGACCTTTCTCAGCTTTTGTTCACACTGACACAAAACAGAAATGCAACGTGGAGTTTCATTGTTAGGTTGGTGAAAAACTGACGGAAGGCCTCATTTTAGGTTCACAAAAAAAAAAAATAAATCTTGATACACCCTACTGATAACAGCTAATCTACATTTTTGGCTTGTACCCTTTCTAAGTTAGCAAGTTTCATTTTTCTTTGTCCTATATTTAAGAAAAATAATTTTTTTAATTTATATATATATTTTTTTTTTATTACCTGAGAAATTCCTTTGGAGGTCACATATTCTTGAACATCATTTGGCATTTCCAAATTTGGAGGTGAAATGTAGCACAAATTGACACGATAGAGAGTGAGAATTCGAGCCAGTGAGTGGACAGTACGTCCATTCTTTAAATCACCAACCATTGTGATCTAGACAAGATGAGAAGCAAACAAAGAGAATTTTGATATTAAAAAGTCAGCAAATATCAAGACTGTCAGTAAAAGGTAATAATTTTTCAAGTAATAAAAATATACATGCACATTTAATATTTGAATGTTTTGTTTCAGTGTAAAATCTCAAAAATTAAGTACTTAAGGAAACTAAAATGACTCATCTGACCTTGAATTCAAAGTTACTTTTTATACAGAGTACTTACCGTGAGACCATTAACAGTACCAATCTCTTCTCTGATGGTGAAGACATCCAGCAAAGCCTGAGTAGGATGTTCCCCTGTGCCGTCTCCGGCATTAATCACAGGCTTGCGGCAATGTTGAGCTGCTCTCATCACAGCTCCTGGTTTAGGGTGTCTGAGGACAATGACATCAGAATAGCCAGACATTGTCTGGATAGTGTCCTCCAGTGTCTCACCCTTCTGTACTGATGAGGTGGCTTCATTGAAGCTTATGACAGTACCCCCCAGACGCTGCATAGCTGCACTAAACGAGCAACTGGTGCGTGTGCTCACTTCATAGAACATGGAAGCCATCACTTTACCCTGTGAAAGAAAAAAAAAAAAAAAAATACACTCACCTTGCCAACTACATCTAAAAGTAATATTTATACAAGAAGAAAACTAATATTTAAGCAAAAAAACTTGAAAATTTCTTTGACTCAAGGGTAATCAAAGTTGGTCCGACAGTAAGTGATTGCGAAATTTTAAACAGGGATCAAATAATAGAAAGAGTGTGCAAAACTCCATTCACATAATTGCTTCTCAAAAAAATAAAGATACTGAAAGGAAGAGAAGGCAGACCTTAAATAACAAAGAACAGACCTGCGCATCCCACCCTTCCAATAACAAAAGACTACAAAATCAGTGCACTGGAGCAGCCTCGCTTTGATAAACTAGAATCCGTCAACCACTCAGTTTCTACATCTGATGGCTGCCCCATAAGCACAGGTAATTCCATTTATTTTTCCACAACTGTTTTAATGAATTAGCAAATTCTCTATTTTAATTTGACAAATAAGATAAAATAATTCAAAGGATTTCGTAAATGCATTGTATTTTTTATTTATTTATTTTTTTTGGAATCATTTCACTCCAAGCAAGGCTATAAAAGTCACCAAAATGCAAGAGGTTACTGAGTGTGAAAGAATCTGAGAAAAAACATTATGGTGAGAGGATAAAAGAGGAGATGATGATTGCATTTAGACTTTTGAAGATCCGTTTCCATTTTGCTTCAAATTTCCTTGAAACTCACATGCCCTGTCCATGGTATTCTCAGCATCCTTTTGTAGAACCACATGTTGACTTAAGTCTTCATCTGTGAGGAAATTGGTTAGCATTCACTGCTGTATCGTTTATGTGCCATGCATGATACATGCTGAGGTGATCATGAATCTTTTGATACATGACTGACGAGGCAGACTTTTTCCTGCAGTAGGTTGCCATTTCTTCTTGCAGTAGACCAGTTGCCATCCAAGGCTATAGAACCCGCTCTGTCCTGCTATTTACTTATATCTGGGGGAGGTGGGGGTGGAGGATTCATACCTTTCTCAAGGGTATTAGCACATAAGTGAATGTAATGGATTCAAATGGAATTCGAACTCAGCTCTCCAATTCCTCAATCCAAATCGTATAAGTATTGATATTACATCGTACTCTTTTCTTTTTATCCTTTCTCACTTTCTATTTGCTGATGTCTAATGTGTTCCACTTTGAATTCCCTGTCTCATCAACATTATTATTTTTGCATTTAACTGTCAGCATACATCTCTGCAATTCAAGTCATCCAGACAAGACTGGAATGTGGCTGCTCCCACAGTTGGCACTACTTGTGCCAAATGTAAAGGTATACAATGCTTTACCAATGTTAGTGCTAAGCATTCATCAGTCTCAGGAGACTATGAAGTCTACATGGATGATTAGCTAATCCCTGTTGCAGAAGCCTGCTCAGGCACATTTGTGTTTCTTCAAAACCCACAGAACCAACTTGTGGTTTATACAGCACTTATACTGAATGGACAATCTGAAATGATTAGTAATTGCATTTGAACCCTCTATCATGGTAACTTTTTGAGTTTAATCTCCCCAATTTCACTCTCAAGGTTTGGGCAAACCTGTGGTAGGGCTTTCAGATACTTCCTAATGGTGTCACAGGCTGAGATCATCTCAGGCTGACATAATCAAAATCACCTCCTTGACAAGTTGACCAGAGTGAGATTCAAACTTGATCCTTATTGTCAGAATGCTAATATTTCTAATCAATAGGCCTTGTACCCATACCTGTGTTAGTATGAATACTTTATAGAGTAAAGATTGCGCGTGCGCGTTTTCGATTATACATCAAAAGAATTTTACACAATTGTTATTTACTATAAATAGTAACATAAAATACAGGAAAATGAACTTCTACACATTATTTTCAATCTAATGGGAATGACTACTAAGAATATTCACCTCCTCAAATTTATAGACATATTCTACAGATGCATGCTGGGATTTCTTGACTCCTCAGTCTCAGCCATATTTTTGTTCTTTTATATTGCCTTATTACTGATGTTTTGCATACTATTGCATATTATTTTGCCCTTTCTTTTTCTTCTTACCGTTTGAGAACTTTGCTCAACAAGCAGAAGTGACAATTTTCTAATTACTTAACCATGGCCAATTACTCCACAATACAAATAAACAGCTATTTTCTTTGGCTTATTCAAGATTAAAAAAAAAAAAAAAAAAAAAAATTTCTAAAGTTGGATTTCTAGAAATCTAAGTCTCCTATCATATTGGGAAATCTTAGTTACTTATTCCCAGCTTTGCTTGGCAGAAGGATACAAGCAGGGAGCACCCAGCAAGGATAAAGCAGAGAAAACATGTTAAAAAAAAAAAAAAAAAAAAAAAAAAAAAAAAAAAACGATAAGCATTGTTAATTAAGCAAAGTGGAGAAAATTATACTTTTAGAATATTGCCCGAAGACAGGTGTGAAGTAACTGACCTTGAGAACGTGGTCCATTGCTCTATCTCTTTGAACTGATACACGATAATTGTGAGCCTGGTTGAACAATTGGTGCAACTGGAAAAGAAAAGCAAGTACAAGATGAGAATAGCAGCAAAATTTATGTAACTATAAATGACATTTCATATAATCTTGTTTAATATTGTCAGTTGGAAAATGATCTCAGAAAACACACAAGCCATAAAACTATTTATTTATTGAATATTTTTGTTTTCATAAGAAATAATTATAGAGCCATATTAAAGAGGAAGTTATTTCAGTAATAAAAATCAATTCTGGCCTAAAATTTGATTCCAAGTGAAAATATACAGAACTGCATGAAAACATCAGTCCTGAAATAAAAGCACCAGCAACTTGGATTCTCCAATAATTAGATGTACAGTTGTGCAACGAATAGCAGCTTGGAATGATAAATTGGAGAGTCTAGTTCATTACATACACTTATGTGTAAATAAGCTTGGGAAAGGTATGCATCATTCTCCTCCCCCACTTATGGGTTAAACCATTGTTAGTTATTTTTATAATTCAAAATATGTTTCAGCAATTTCCAAATATCAGTCTTCATAATATCAAAGTATTTTAACTTTATGGTTTTATATATTTTAATACTTAAATACATTTTTTTTTTTTAATGGATACTCATATTTGAGTAGACATCCCATTTATTTATTAAAACAGTATATTTATTTCCATCTAACAGCTTCAATATTCTAGAAGTCTTATTCGAGAAAAATATGTGGTCTCCAGCAGGATTCAAATCTGTGTTCCCCTAGGAAAAACAATTATATCTGAAGTACTTTGACCTCTTAGCTACAGAATGCGTTGAAAACCAAGCAATGTTGAATAGTGACTTTAAACACAAATTTTTCTCCTACTCTTGAAATAGGATATGAAAATGAGCAGATATATTTAACAAAGTAATTTGTAAAGAAATTTTCCTTACTTAAATATGATTTTTAGTGGATACTAGTATTTAAGTAGAAGCCCCATTTATTTATTAAATTTTATTTTTATTTACCAGTGTGAATATTAGAGAAATCTTATGTGATTTTCCAAACATACCCTAGATGCGGCAGAAGAAAGGGTCACCTAGTGAAGATCGAACACACTACTTAGTTGTAATTGTTCTACCAAGACAAGATTACTAACCATTACACCATCTTGTGGTGCCGAATAAAATTATAACATAAATATGTTATAAAATCACTAAAACAATAGCCATTTTGTTATAACACTTCTGGTGCCTTGTCAAGTGATGGTGTTGAATATTTCATAATATAAATAATTATATTTGCTCTACTCTGTATTGAGCACTCTTAAGAATAATATTTGTTGGTTATTGGAATGTATTCCGTATACAATCCTATATTTGTGTGTGTGTGTGTGTGTGTGTATATATATATATATATATTAGTTGGATTGATGTGAGTTTGTGACACTGGGTTTTTATATATACCCCCTATAGTGTAAGAAAAACAGTGATCACTTAAATAACAGAGCTATTTCATATATTAAAAAATATACATAACACCCTATGTTCATTGCAATTGCATGAAACCGAGTTGTGCTATCAATTATATATATATATATATATATATATATATATGAAGAAATATAGTTTTAAGATGTGTTATATTTATGGGATAAAGTGCTCTATATCAGAGAGAGCGTGTGTAAATATAAAAGTGAAAATAGAAATCAACACTTAGAGGTGACAGTCTTTCATGCTAGATGAAATTGTCAGGCCTGACGATTGCATCTAGCATGAAACAGACTGTCACCTCTAAGTGTTGACTTCTATGTTCACATTATATATATATATATATATATATATATATATATATAAAAAGCAAAAAAAACATGAACTTTAAAACTGGCTTACAATTGAATTTGAGTCAGAGGAGAAACTGAATTGTGAAAGAGATTTACAATCAAAGTCCCCTAAAGTCTTGTTAGACTAGAGAAAACCTGTTTCAAAATTTACCTGCTCCTTGTTGAAAGAAGAAACGTTGAGTACATGCTGGCCAACGAGCCCTGTATGTCCAGCTGCAGCATGAGATATTCCAAGTAGAGGTGAGGTTGATGCTGGGAACATGTGCGGTACTGGCTGAACTACTGGTTCCTTCTTTGGCCCTAGTTCCACACTGGTAGTCATTCCAACACCAACAGGGTGTTCCCTTGTTACTGGTTCTAGTGGCAGAATCAAGGGTAAGTATTTGAAAAATTGTTAGAATAATAAAAAAAAAAAAAAAACAACTTCCCACAAATATATCCAAGAAATATAAAGTAAATAATATTTAGAATTTCAATTTTTTTTTATATCTTAAAAAAAAAAAAAAAAAAAAAAAAAAATCATACATATAAAAGGAAAGTGTGTGTGTGTGTGTGTGTGTGTGTGTGGGGGGGGGTTAAACCATAAGCAACATTTAACTACACTGACCAAGCTACAGTCAATAATACTTACAATTTCAGTTTCAGATGGAAAGAAAAGACAATTCATTTTAACAAATAGTATAACATTTAAAAAGACTTCAATCATAGTATTTGATGGTATTAGATAGACAATGTGCATGCAAAGACATGTGAGGTGCAGGATTAGGAAAATACCCAAAGGCTGGTAAGCAGTCATGGGAGGGACTGTTGACCAGTTGTAACCAAGAATGCATGCACTACAAAGCTTAGACTATTCAACAGGTAAACAAAAGACAACAACAACAAAAAACATTGGAATAAACAATGCTAGAGCTGAAATTGGATTTTGATTAGAGAATCTTTTGATTAAGATTTATAATAATTGTTAAAAGACAATTTAGAAAATATACAGGTAAAACAAATTAAAATAGTATTAATAATCTTGTAGGTCATTTGATACCAATAGCATCCTTAAAAAAAAAAAAAAAAAAAAAAAAAAAAATTAAACATGAAAAAATAAATAAAAGACTTTACTTTTTTTTGATATCTGGGGTGCTGGAAAAATATTTTTCCAATGGAATCTTAAACACAAAAAAGCATTAGTAAAATAAATAGTGTTCAATAGAAACATTTTTGTTAGATTAGTATCACAGCTTCAGTCTTTATTATTATAATGACATTTAATACAGACAAACCAAGAACTAATAATGTTAATGTTATTTCTGTTGTTTGGTGTCAACTCTTAACTCAAGTTGTACAGAATTCTACATTTTATAATGCTGGAAAATCTACTCGTCAGAAGACCCTGTGGGTATGGAATTCTGACACTGACAGATTGCTTTTCTCTAAGTTTGTGATATAAGTTGGCTAAAATGGTATGAAGACAATAGATGGCTGTAGAACTTTTGAAGAGTTAATGTTTTCCACACCTAAATTCCTTAGAGGGTTTAGCAAGCACATGGCAAAATTTTAAGGTAAAAATTTGGTATGTGTTCCCTTAACCATCTTCCTCCTAGAATCAATGCTAAAAAAAAAAAAAAATTTCCCTTCATTGATAGTCTATGATGTGGTGTTGGGGTCAGAGGGACAAGTGGCGACAGAACTCATCATTAGGATTATATGACTTAAGTAAGCATTAGGCTCTTTTTTTTTTTTTTTTTTTTTTATTTATTGATCCATACTGCAATAAAATCTAATAAAATAAAAATGAAAGACTAGTTAAAAAACAAAAAAAAAAACATTTTGTCTAAGTTCAGTAACATACATACACACGCACATATATGAAATTTCACCCCAAGCAAGGCAAGATGCAAAGGGGTTACTGAGAGAGAGAAAAAAAAAATTAACAAGGATTAAGACAGAAGATAATGATTGATCTTCAAAAATTTTTAATATAATGTCAAAGTTGACTGGGAAGCAAGATGCTGGAAGAGAGTTCCACAAGAGAGAAGTGCGATAGAAGAAACTATTAGCATAGAACTTCTGGTTGCATCTAGTCATTTCACTAGTAAAATGATAACACCTTGCTGCCAATCTAGTTCTGTGCCCAAATTCCTAAAATCAGGTACCATAAATTCAGTGCACTTTAATGCAGACCGTTTATTAGCTAATCTAACATCTCAACAGAGTAGAGACTGATCCTTACTGGGTACTTGGTACTAGTATTAATTCTAAACACAGTAAATAACTACATGTGTGTTTAGAGTGCACCAGTTATTAAGTAAAAAGGAAAATATTAACAATTTGTAAGTTGAAAAAGCCTTGCTTATATTTTGAGGTGCAAGTTCTCAAATATGAAAAAATATTTAGCAAGATTTTATTAACATACTAGAAAAGAATCAATCATCTTAGAATAAAATACTTTAATAAAACTAAATAATGTATTGCACTTTGATAAATTTAAAGTATTTATCCTTAAAAGAATGTTATTAAAACTGAAAGCAATTAATATAGATTCTTAATTTTACTTATTTTAAAATTCTGGTATATCTAAAAATTGAGGTAAAAAAAAAAAAAAAAAAATTTAATGTGAAAATCTTTTCACCTATAAAATCAACCTACCTATTGAATTAGTATATCATTTGTAACTAAATCTGCAATAACTAATTCATAGTCAATGCAATCAAACTGCTGCTCTATTTGACCAACTAACATGATCAGTTCTGTATTTTGTAATACGAAATGGAAAGGCAGACAGATTTTTTTTTTTTTTTAATGCATTCCTAGTTTAGTCAATTTTCCCACTGAATAAACATTAATAAATTATCACTGAAAGTTTTTTTCTGAGACTATCAAGTATAACATCTCAAAATGTATGCTTAAGATTAAAATAAATTGGAAGCTTATGGCCATATGTTGAAAGACCAGTACCAGCATGATCAAATTAACCATTATCAATTCATTAGCTATACAAAATGTTTGTCCTGCTACTGAAGGTAACTGATCCCTGAACAATAGTGTATTTGAAATTTCATAGTTGTGTTGTCATATCCTGCTATGGCAACAAAAAAACAATTGAGTGAAATTAACAAGGATACTGCAATTGAGAGGCCTTGAAGAAGAATGCAATGGAAAGGGAAGTAATATCAATAACGTAATAAAGGTTAAGCAATGCTGAGCCTGGTCAGTAACTAGATGGGTGACCACTTGGGAATAAATCTTGGATGTGTGGGTGATGTAATGAATAATGGCTCAGAATTGGAAAGCCGAATTCTGAATTGGGTTTGTTATATTCGTTTATGTGCAAAAGTATAAATACACCTTCCTAAGCTATGGGTTAATTAGTAGGATTTATATCAGTAAATCATTATCACCAAAATAAATTCTTAAAATCTAAAGATATTTTCTGGCTTTAAATAACCGGCAAAAAAGAAAACCAATCAATACTGAAAATTAGAAGCAAGCTGTTAAATTTAAAGACTATATTTATATTACTGTTTAATTGTTACACTATTTTGTTAGTATTCAATATCTACTAATTTCTCTGCATTTTTTCTTTTTTTTTTTAAATGGCTGAAGTCTATGTATAGTTCATGTGTTATGACCAAGTATGGCTGCCCTGCTGGCCAATTTAACAAAATCAAAAATTCCTAGCCAAACAATCTTATAACATTTAAACAATAACCATCTGTTTCCAGTGTAGAGTAATTTTTTTTTTATTTCTCTACTTGGATGACAGATTTGATCTTTACATTACAAGCTATTTAAAGCCAGAAAATATTTTTAGATTGTAAGAATTTTTGACAGGGGTGGAGAGATATAGTTTAGTGATACAAGTCTTACTAATTAACCCATAGCAGGGGAGAGAAAAGGTGAATTCATACTTTTCTTAAGGGTATTTGCATGTAAATGAATTTAATAAACCCAACTGGAATTAGAACTTTGCTTCCCAATTAACAATTCTGAGCCATTATCCATTACACCACCTGCACATCCAAGTTTACATCACTTGGTATTCCCAAGCTGTCACCTGATCAGGCTCGATGATGATTAACTTCAGTGAACCGGTGCTTCAACATGATGCAGCCATAAGCTGCACTTAACTAATTTTCCAAAGGTTATTTTAGGAATGTCTAAATGATTTGCTAATTTTGAAACATTTTATTCCAAAACTTATATTTAAGTTCATATGTTAAAGGAATACAAAATAAGTTAAAACATCTTACATAATTAAAAACAAACAAACCTTTCAATAACATTTCAAGGAGGATATACAGTGTGGGGGGGAGAAAGAGAGAGAGAGCCCTGTTCTAGTTTTTGTATTAAGCACTATACAATTTATTTTTTATAAGTTAAAATTTGAAAGATTTAATCAGAGATCAGGTTAAGCTTTTGAGAGAGGGGAGAGAGAAAAAAAAAATGCAGTGGTATCAATATAAATTGATTATAATTTCACTACTGCTTTTTGATGGCCTGTTTGGGTGAAAATAGGAAATTGCTATTTATTGAAAATAAATGATATAAAAGGTGCTGACTGATTTCTCATGGGTGCCACCATTTTGGTTTCAATCAGATACTCTGCAGTTCAAACTAAGGTAAGAAGCACCCAATACAAGAAGAATAGATCAGAAAACCTTGTATACTACTATTACTATATCCATGTGGGTTTAGAAATAGCGCTAGTTAGTTTACAACATGTCCAAGTATTTCCACAGCAGTGGAAGTGTTAACATTTGAACAGTAACTGTTCTATGTATAATGAGCTATGTTAAGGTATTAATTTGAAAAGTTCATGATATATATAGTATATATCTCAAGCTACTAGGGTAGCTAGCCAATCCCTATTGCAGACACCTGTTCAGGAACATTAGTTTCTGAGAGAGTGTGCATGATCTGGGATGATCAACACTTTGAATAAAGCCAGGATTGACAAAATCACTGATGGCTTTTAGAGTTAAGTCTACTCACAAGCACAAGGGTTGAGTAAACCTGTGGTATAGTTTTCAGGCACTTTCAAACAGTGGTGCATGGTGGGGGGTTTGACTCCCAACTATGGGTTAAATAATAGGGCTTGTATTCTGAAAAATCATTGTTACTTCCAAAAAAATTGTTAATGCAAATTCTCTACAAAAAAAAAAAAAAAAAAAAAAAAAAAAAAAAAAAATCTTAATCAAAAATTTGATTTGCGTTAAATAACCCACAAAGAGTTCTACCCCCTGACAAAAAAACAAAAACGAAACAAAACGAAAAAACACCAATCATTCAACTACCACAGGCTGATAACATCAAGATGCCACTCCCTGCCAAATCAACCATGGTGAGATTCAAGCCTGTGTCTCATGATTAGAAAAAAAATATTCTAACTATTTGCTATGCCCACATATGCTCTATCTCATTTTATATATATATATATATATATATATATATATATATATATATATATATATAATTATGAAGGAAGTTTTACACTGATAGCTCCACCTTTTCAGGAAAACTAATTTCCTATATCTCATACATACAGAGAAAGAGATTAGCAGGAGAAAGAAAAAACAAAATTATTCCTAGCCAGGATACAAGGGGAGAAATTTCAAGATATGCATGAGCCCATACTCAATGAAATCATAGATGTAGGCTTTTTAATTAATGAGCAAGCACTTAAATTTAATTTCTAGCCTACTCTGATATTACCGAGTGTGTTCATTGAAATCTGGAAAATGCTGAAGGTTAAATACCAACAGCAGGTATGAGTCATTGAGTGGACAAACACCTCCCTGCTTTTACTCCCTGTGAACAAAAGTCTTTTTTGGTTACAATGCAAGTAAATATCAAAGCATTGGTTTACAATTAATTTAATAGTAGACAACAAAAAGGAAGACATTTAGATAATTGAATTAACTGTAGCCAAATTTGTGTAAGTTTAAAGTCTGTGAGTACATGCAAGTGTATGTACCAAAATAAAAAGCAAACAACGGCTAAAGAGCAGATTTAAATGCATCACTTTCATAATTTGGGAATAGCAGCCATTCCCCCAAAAGTTAAAAATAAAGTGTTAATGAATGTGAAGACAAATCTTACAACCAATTCAATTGGTGCTACATAATTCTTCAATTCTTAGTCCCTTATATTGCTTTAAAAGAGATTAAATATAGCGGGAAACTCAAACGAAAGAATTATTGATAATGCGAGACAGATTTACTTCCCTTCAAGAAAATGGAAACCTCACGCTAAGAAAAGTTAAAACCAACCAAGAAAACCTATTTAAAAAAAAAAAAAACAACTCTTCCAATGTTTGGTTATTTGTGAAGTAAGTTGGGCTGGGAACTTTTAAAAATTATTTTTAATATTCCACCAGTGAGTGTATTCAAAATTTACAGCTCTGAGTAAGAAACATATCAACTACCCTCAAACCTTAAATGGAAACCATAAGCTTGTACCAGATGTTAAGATATTAGTAGGTTCGTTTACAGGAAGATCCAGAGATAGCAGGAAATAAAAAAGGGAAAGATTAAATTACCAAAATTTAAGGTAAAGGGGCACAAAATCTGTAGGCAAAAAAGAAAAAAAGGGGTTCAAGATCATATAAGATTGTTTGCAGCCTTACAGTTTGCCAATTTTTGAAATATTAAGATTTTATCTTTATAAGCAAGACTATGGAACGTAAGAAACCTAGTTTATATAATGGCCACCTACTCATTATCTGTTGCAGACAAATTTGTTTTTGTTCAACAGCCACAGAACCAACTCGTGTATTATACTGCAACCATGCTGAGTCATAGTCTGGCATGATCATCAGTTTGAACAAAGCCAAAATACTCAGTCACAGATTTTGACTAGAAAAAACATCAACAGTTCACACACACAAGAATTGAGTCAACCAACAGTGTGATTTTCAGGCACTTCCCAAGGGTCACACACACACACACACTGGGGTGGCTTCCCCAAGATGATAATATCAAGGAATCACTTCTGATAAACTGATCATGGAGAGATGGGTCTCATGATCATTGTTTGACATAACATTGAGATCTTTTTTCCATAAGTGACTACTCCACACACACACACACATATAAGGTTGGTGCAAAAATAATGACGTAATAATGTCGTTTTTTTGACGTTAAAAATACTTCAAAAAACGACATTACGTCATTATTTTTGCACCAACCTTATATATATATATATATATATATATATATATATATATATAGATAGATGATATTGAAGATTTGGCTGAACAGTATGCTTATATAAATAGAGAGTTGCACAGAAAATAGTTTGTCTTTTTTCTCTCAATCTCTGACAAAGTTAATAAAAGTGAAACATGTTAAATTGACATGTTTCCTATTTGTTCTTTATTTTATATATATATATATATATATATATATATATATATATATATATATATATATAAAAGTGAACATAGAAGTCAACACTTAGAGGCTCTAAGTGTTGACTTCTATGTTCACTTTTATATTTACACACGCTCTATCTCTGATATTGAGCACTTTATTCCATAAATATAGCACACCTTAAGACTATATTTCTTTATATATATATATATATATATATATATATATATATATGTGTGTGTGTGTGTGTAAAGAAATAGTTTTAAGGTGTGCTATATTTATGAGATAATGTGCTCAATATCAGAGAGTGTATATAACCATAAAAGTGAACATTGAAGTCAACACTCAGAGGCGACAGACTGTTCCATGCTAGATGCAATTGTCAGGCTGCCTGATGATTATGCCTAGCATGAAACAGCCTTTTGCCTCTGAGTGTTGACTTCTATATATACATACACACTTTTGAGTTAGTTGATTATTCCATGAGGAACAGAATTTAAAAAGACCTTAGAAAAATTAATTTCAACAGATTCTTAAAAACGTGCATTTGAGTGTAAATAGTACTAGGTTACTATGCATTACAGCTTAAAAATCCTAGAATATTTCAAACTATTTCTTATACCCAGTTCAAGTTAAGCAAATTTCATGTTAAGATAGCATGCTAAAAACCATAAAGGTTCACAAAGATTGGTATAAAGCTGCTAATCTTACAGAGCAAGCACCGACATGACGTCTGATAAAAAACTAAAAGAAAACCAAGTGATTAATAAAAAGCTAAATTAGTGCCTTGTCATATTGTCTAAGTAATGGCAGACACTCATCACAGCAATCAATTTTTTTTTTTTTAATTGACTATATAAAGTTCAAACAAACATAGTTCAAGTAACATTTTACATTCTCAACAAGAAACTTCTATAAAAATGAATTTAAATTTTGCAAGTCACTGCTTGAGAAAGATTTTGAATTTACAATATGCAAACAAAAGGCTTTGCTGATATTTTGCAATACCTAAACAAAAGCCCTCATTTTTGAAAAGAAAAATGTAAGAAAGAGCCTAGCTTTAAATAGGTGAGAAGTTAGTCATTCACCAAGTAGACTTATGATTGACAGTAATCAAAGATTTTGAATTAAAGATCATTGCAATTACAATTCTATTGATTTTTGAAAGTTCTGATTTGTTTAAATTCCACACATTAAAGAATTTAGTGAAGGCTCTGCATTCCACTCAAGATAAGTAACAAGTATTAAATGAAAAGATAAGGATTATTATTGGTAACTTGGACAAGAAAAGGTGAGAAGAGGGTAGGGAAGGCATGCTTTCACTCATTGTCTCACCTGGCGTAGTTAAAGTATGTTGTGCTGGGAACAACAGTGTTCGACAGCTAATACTTTTATCACCTAGCAAAAAGAAAAAGTCATTATCAATGGGTTGGTGTGAAAGGAAAGGTTGGTGGGGAAAAAAAAAAAAAAAAAAAAAAAAAAAAGTTTAGTTAAAGTGTATTAAGGACTTTGTATTTAAGGACTTTGATGCAATTTTTTGTAAAAAATAGTGTTGTCTAACTTAGTGAGTGTGTATCTGTGTGTGTGTGTGTGTGTACTTAAAATGGTATCCAAAACAAAAGTGAAGGAGACAAAGTGGAAAATTTTAATTTTTTTTTTTTATCAGAGATGCATTTCGCCAGAAAAAGCATGTTCTCTTTGGCCTCAGTTTGAAAATAAGTTTTCTTTTTTTCAAACTAAAAACAAGAAATTATTTTTCAAACTGAAGAAGCCAAAGAGAACACACTTTTCCCTGGCAAAACATGATCAAAATTTTCCAAAATATTAGTAGAAACAAACATTAATCTACAAGAAAGAGATCATATAAGTAAAAAAAAAAAAAAAAGAAAAAAAAAAAAAAAAAAAATGAAGATCAAAAACTAACCAACCAATTGCATAAAAATCATTTTAAAACAACTCCCAGTATTTTCCTGTTTTGTCAATAGATTTTAATAATTTAAAAACAAATCTCAGTTTGCATTTCTTTATTCATTAAGATTGCTTGTTAATAATTTAATGCAACTTTTGGTCACACTGAACAGCAGCAAAAATTTAGAGGATTACTTTTCAACTTAATCATTGAAAAAGAATTAACATTTATTTTCACTATATGCATATTTAAAAAAAGGTTTATTTTCCTATCTA
Organism: Acanthosepion lycidas; assembly: GCA_963932145.1. Classification (NCBI taxonomy): domain Eukaryota; kingdom Metazoa; phylum Mollusca; class Cephalopoda; order Sepiida; family Sepiidae; genus Acanthosepion; species Acanthosepion lycidas. Next base: position 13,000,239 of record OZ010580.1, on the reverse strand, counting down.
AGAGTTAAAATGCAACGAACCTTAACACTTGTTTTTATTAAAGCTTAAGGTGTTTCTACAGAAATACACTTCTCAAAGAGATAATCATATTTTTGTAATACTATCAAATAAGCACTCCAGATCGCAAATATTAGAAAAGATATATTATATAAATTATGTAAATTGATCCCACTACGGGGGGGGGGGGAAACCCATCCCACTTGATGTGATACTATGGACATCCACATAGAATAGGTGTTTTTTTTTTCTTAATCTTAAGTGTTTGTTTGATAGACCAACTAATGGTTCCTTTTGAAGTTCAGTCTTCCACTTTGAATGGGAAGTAAAAGGGTTGATGATTTTTTTTTTTTTTTTTTTTAAGAGATCATGTGACAACAAAACCGGAAATAGGTTACATCCAGGTGTGGCTTATATCAATAGTCATGCTTGGAACTGGTGAGAGTCCTGGTAGTATGCCCTTGGCAGGAGAAACTTTAATGTTATATGGTTCCTGTGCTGTCTATTCACATTGTCAGCCATCATATCAGGATGAGTGGATGGGGAAGGAGTTTGTAGGGGGAGGAATTTGTAAGGGGGGGGGAGAGCTGAGTGGTTAGACCAACAGTTATTCAGAGCTTTGGCTGAGTGGGTAGGTGATACTTTGGACAACTTTTGAACAGCTACATATATTGGAAACAGGGTTCATGTTCAGATTCCTTGACATTGTCTTTCATCTTGTAAACATGCAACACACCCTTCTACTTTTGGTGTACACCTACGAGATTGAAAATTGAAATGTAATGTAATCAAATGGCTTTTATTTCTTTTTTATTTTATTGTGTTTGCATAGGGTATAATTTAAAAAAAAAAAAAAAAAAAAAAAAAAAAAAAAAAAAAATCAATTCACCCTAAGCAAGACAATAATGCCACTAAAACACAAGGTTCTACTGGGAATGAAAGCGAATGAAAAGACTTTGAAGGAACTGGAAATCCAATGTTCAACAGGAAACAAGGGATAAACCTCTACTCCTGTTCATGGCAAAGTGAGAAATTTAGAAAATTAAATTTTTTAAAAAAAACAAATAAAACCTTTAAAAAAAAAAAATAAAACATTATTTCTCGGAAAGGCACATTTCTGTAGAAACTCCAACCTTTATACAGTTTTTGCCAGAATAATTTAAAGTTAGAGCATTGGTTCATTCCAAGATTCTAACATTAATTCTTACAATGACAATCACAGGGTTAACACTACCGATTGTTGTTATATATCAAATTTTACCTGTGCACTGTTACACTTTCTAAAATGGCAGAAAACTAGCATTCATGCCTTGAAAAAGGCATAAGAATGAAAGAAAGACTAAATGACTGAACATGAGCCCATGAGTACACAAAGACAAACAAATACAAAAAGCTGTAGACATTAAGGCACATAGATCATGACAATAGCAAGACAGAGACCACACAAGTCAGCTTAAAAGACAACATTAAATGAAGTGAACATAAACTCTATTGGTTGAGATAATAATGAAAAGAAGCATTAGGATGAATACAAGACTTCAACATTTAAGAGAAAAAAAAAAAAAAAAAAAAAAATGTTAGTAAAATAAATGAAAATTGCTGAAAGAAGGATAAATATGCAACAATGAAAAAAAGAAGCAGCCAGGAAGTTGACAAATCCAAGCATGCAAACAGATTAACATGAATGCATACACTTATAGACGCTACAGTATGATAACAGTTATTAAGTGAAGATGACAAGATAAAAATCATCATGTAGAGAGAATGCTAAGATAAGCTAGAGGATGAGGATTGAGTGATCAAAAGGTTTGTTGGCACTACTTAAATTAACTGGTCCACTTGTTGAAAAAAAAAAAAAAAAAAAAAAAAAAAAAGGAAAGAGGAAAGAAAAAAAAAAAAAAGGAAAGAGGAAAAAAAAAAAAAGGAAAGAGGAAAAAAAAAAAAGGAAAGAGGAAAAAAAAAAAAGGAAAGAGGAGAAAAAGGAAAGGGAAAAAAAGGAAAGGGAAAAAAAGGAAAGGGAAAAAAAGGAAAGGGAAAAAAAGGAAAGGGAAAAAAAGGAAAGGGAAAAAAAGGAAAGGGAAAAAAAGGAAAGGGAAAAAAAGGAAAGGGAAAAAAAGGAAAGGGAAAAAAAGGAAAGGGAAAAAAGGAAAGGGAAAAAAGGAAAGGGAAAAAAAGGAAAGGGAAAAAAAGGAAAGGGAAAAAAAGGAAAGGGAAAAAAAGGAAAGGGAAAAAAAGGAAAGGGAAAAAAAGGAAAGGGAAAAAAAGGAAAGGGAAAAAAAGGAAAGGGAAAAAAAGGAAAGGGAAAAAAAGGAAGGAAAGAAAAAAGAAAGAAGAAAAAAAGAGAGAAAAGAAAAGAAAAAGAGAGAAGAAAAAAAGAAAAAAATATTTTTTTTTTGTTTTGTTAGTTTTGTAGATTAGTGATTCACAATTTTTTCTCTCCTCTGGGCCACATATTTGGAATGAAAATTTGCTCATGCCTCATTAAGTTTTGTAATAAAAGTACATTTAAAAATCAAAAGCTGACAGAGGGTTCAAGGGAGCTAACCACATGTTCAAAGTCAGAATATTATCATTGATAACTTTCTCCTCTAATTTGTGGACCCTAGTTACTACTATATTCTTAATACTTGATATCATGCAAAAAAAAAAAAAAAAAAAAAAAAAAAAAAGGGATAAAAATCAGTCAATAATCATTTATAACTATTTATATTGGGATTCATGCATGCAATTACAAGTAATCTATAATAATATTTTAAATTTTGAAATCATATTTATTTTTGGGATATGAATTTTTTGAAACGGTTTCTAAATCTTTGTCTTGCAATCATTCCACCTCACCTGCTATCCTTTTCTGCTATGCTGTTTTGGAACCGTTGTATTAGTACCGTCCTCTGACCAGAACATTTGTCAGTATTGATAAATAATAATTTTTATTTTAGAGGGGAAGTCCTATTCATAATATAAATACAGTGTCAAGTTGATCTCTGACTTTATAAAGAATTACTTGTGCTTTGTTTTTATTTACAATTGTCAAGCTTGAAACTGTGCTCGCATCATTGATAGATGTGTACTATTACAAATTGGGAAAAAGGACAACATCAGTAGTACACAGTTAACAATGATGTAAGCACATTTTCACAGTTGGCATTTGTAAATAAAAAAACATATCAAAGTACAGATAAATCTTTATAAAATTAGGTTTTGGATTTTCTTTAGTGGTATATCAACCTCTCTTGATTATTTAATGCTGGTATCTAAATATTTTGAACAGTTTTATGGCTTTAACTACAAATAAAATATATTGTTGGTTTACTATTTTGCCCATAGTAGGGACACTCACAGATGCTGGTCAGGTGGACATGAGAACAGCAGCAATTAAGAGGTGGTTCTATGCCTTTTAAAACCTTCAATCTCTCAATCAAGTGTGTTGTGGCGTTGGTAAAAAAAACAAAAAAAAAACAAAAAAACAACAGGAGGAAAAGAAAGTAAAAAACAAAAACAGGAGGAAAAGAAAAGAGAAAAAATTCTTGATTCTGACAATGTCAGTATATGTAATGCATTCTAATCTACAAAAATTGTTACAAAATTTTTTTTTTTTTTTTTAATGAGCAGACCTGTTAATTTAAGTAGTGCTGGCTTCTCTAATAACCAAGATCATGACATCTTGTAAATGATGCATCAGAATAAATGGACCAAGAAAATAGTTATTTCAATATAAATAGATTTATTAACTCCCCCCGCCCCACATATAAAATATTAAGAATTTAGATAAAAAAAGCAGTTATTCCATTATAGAACCTAAGCTAAATTGAGAAAGTAGAGGTTAGGTGGGCAGGCTCTGTAATTCACCTAATAGAAAGTTAAGAGATTTTAAAAATTACAACTAACATTTAATTCCCTTCATTTTATGCTAGAAAATTACGGAGTTGTATGACAGTTGGGTTCTTCAGTTATTAAAAGTATATTTATGTAAATAATTACTTAATCTATGAGAGATTCTCACATAGATTAAATAAGTCTATTAAAAAATTCTGCCAAATCAGACTTTCAGATAGAAAAAATAAAATAAAATCTGTTACTGACACTTAGATGGTCACAATGTTTTTTTTCTTTCTATTAGTCACTTAACTATTACATAGATGGGTTGTTTGTGTAATGGTTATTGGCATTGAAAATAGAATCAGCAAGCAGAGTCTGTTCCATTCATTTTTGCACTATTATTCTTGGGGGAAGTCATGAATCCATCTCCCCTTCTTAGGCATTAGATAGTAGAGTTGGCTTTCTTCCTTGAATAGTAGGCAATTTAAGAGAAGGACTACTATGAACACAAAAGTATATAGAATACAATGGGAAACCACTTCACTATCTTTCCCAAGAAATCATAGCAATTCACAGATAAAAGAGGAGGCTGTGGAGAACTATGATCACCTACATTCTAAAAGGAACAAGGTACTTAAAAAAGTAAAATTTTAATTTTTTAAATTTTATTTGTTTATTCAATTCCTATCTTCAAATTTGCACTAGTCTAATTATTTCTGGATAACTTATTCTAACTCTCCTGCCCTGTAATCTTTATAATAAAAGTTATGTAATCACAATATAGACTGGAAAGAACTTTTGCTTTCAGGAGTTTGGGAGGGGGGGTACATTTACTGATAACAATTATAATGAAGACAATCTGTAATAATATCCCATCAGATCATTTTTTTTTTTTTTTTTTTTTTTTTTTACAAATATTAAAATTTTATTTTATTTCATAAATTATCTAAGAGAGAAAAACAAAAATTCATTTTTTGTAAAATACAAATTGAATGAAAATGAAATTTAGACAGAAAAAACAAAAACAAAAAGAAAACATCAAGTAAATAATGAAGTAGTTTTGTTAGTGTCAAAGTGTCACCCTAAAAGTAAATAGTGTCAGTTAAAATTTGATTGGGATCTCTGAAGCAAGCTATTGTGGATAAGATTAAAAAATGCATCTAGCTTATTTTAGTAAGCCAGGGCCAAAACCCAATTTGCATGCAATCAAATTTCTTTCAAGGGATTAAAAAAAAAAAAAAAAAAAAAAAAAAAAAAAAAGAAAAAAAGAAAAAGTTCTGTATTTAAGAGGGAATACTAATTCAAATATATTTTGCTTTTGAAAATAAAATGTGCTTTTCATGTTACTACTACAGCAATACAAACAAAAGTGAAAATTGTCAGTATTCATCAGGTCCTTAGATTTACTCCAAGAAAAATAAGTGAGAAGTCACAAGCTCCCTATATGTCAATGGTTTCTTAGAGAGGAAAATAATACAATATTTTGTCAGTGGGCTATTTTTTTTTAATATTTAAAACCAGGAATTAAACTGTTTTCTAAACCTCTTAAAATTCTTCTACAAGAAATTATGGAAATTACAATGATCCTGATCAATGTTTAAATGTTAATTGTTTTATGAAAATCTATGGCAAAGTGGAAAAATCTTTCATATGTTTTGTCTTTTAGGACTTCATTGGATGAAATCAGTCACATGAAAAAGGTTTTTTTTCCACTTTATTATAGATTTCTCTAAAATTATTCTTGATATATAAAAATTTATATAGTTTTTCCAATGGTAATGGTCTAAGCATAAAGGAACACTATGGAATTTTTAGTGGCATCAATTATTTCAGAGATTTATTCAAACTCGATAACAGCTATGGGATATGTATATAAGAAACTTGAGAAGACAGTATACTGAACAATTATAGAATGTTCAAAAACATTTTTCTTTCAAGGTCGTTTGAGATTAATTTTAGTAACTACTATAAAGTATAAAGCAGGCAAAAATGAAGAGTTTCAAGGGACATTACTCATTTACCACTATTTTCTTAATTTGTAAATGCTTTAAAATTTTTGGTTACTGTATTTTATATTAAAAACTTTATTTCTTATATGCAAAAGTAGAGTAAGGAAGACTACATATTGACTTCTAGAAAAGTCAACTTCACATACCCAAAAATGTAAGCTTACAAAAAAAGTGTAGAAATTGTTATTTTATAGCAAGTAGTCTTAGAGAGAGGAGAGAATGAAAAAAAAAAAAAAAAAAAAATTTGAACATTTTGGACAGAGGTCAACAAACAAAACATTCGAATTTTAGTTTGGACAATTCTGTGAAATAACTAAACAAATGATATGTTAAATCCTTGTGGCAACATCAATGCAAAGTAGTTCAATTGTTTTAACAAAGTTTAAAATATTAATGATCACAGTTAAAAAAATAAAATGAATTTATAAGAAATGCATTAACATTTTATTTGTAAAATCAGGTTAGCTATTAAGTATTAAATCTAAAGCTTCAGCCTGGAAACATTTACATTATTTACAGGCAGACTCAGATTCAATTTGGTGCAAATAACCGTAAGAAAGTTTTTGATCCATCTTTTCTTCTCCAGCTATGCTATCAGCCTAAGAGAAGGATAACTCTGCATTAAAAACTGTAACAATTGTCCATGTTCCTTGACCCTCAACAATAAAGATGGGAAGAGGCAAAAAAAAAAAAAAAAAAAAAATCTTCATGTGAACTAACGTCTTCATCTTCATTGTCGTTATCACAAGGTCTTGGCAACTGTACCTTCCAGCCTTCATCAAGTATTTGTCAAACTGAATAACTCTCAGAGAATTTCAAACTGAACCTGTTACTTAATAGGATAGATTGTTCTCATTCTGCTGATCATGTCTAGGAATGTCTAGTTCATATTTAGTTGTTCAGTTATTGCTTGCCCCATTTCTACAGCATTCAGTACACATTGCTTGGCCCAGGGATTGAACTCACAATTACTATGTTACCAAATTCATAAGTCTATTGTTTCTTAACACTTAAATACTTCTAGATACACTTTAAATTTTAATAAAAGAAAAAAAAAAAAAAAAAAAAAAATTAGCAATGAAATTTGAAAAATATGAAATTTAGGTCCAGCATTCCCAAAGATGATTTAGCAGTACAGTTTTTTTTTTTTTTAAAAAAATGCTGATAATGACCAATTTAAATGCTTTGAGGAAAGCAAAAAGGAAAGGATTATCCACTCCTTAAAGATTAAGGAATTTAGAATCCAATTTAAAGTATTAAATGACAAAGACTTTTAGACATGGAAGCCATGTGCTTGGTGTCTAACTTTTTAAAAATAATTTTTTTTTTTTTTTTTTTTTTTTTTTAATGTAAAAATAATTCATAAATTACACTTCTGTTAACTTGGGAACTTTCAGAGTGTATTAGTGCCTGTGTATTAGTGCCTGGGCACACCAGTTGAGAAATGCTACACTAGGCTATTATCTCATGGGACAATAGACTAAGTGTAGATTAAATTATGCTCAATAAAATCAACTTCATTTCATGGTCAACTGCTCTTTATATCAAACTAAGTTAACTTTTGTGAATAAAGTCAAAAAGTGTAGAAAGATTCGCTAATCCCTCAAGGAAAGGCCTGCCTTTGAAATCATCTCATACTGAGTGCATGCTTTTATAGTCAAGCATTCATTATGCTTTTAAGCAGATATTAGATGAATTAGCATCTGCATGTGGTCAGTCTATTGCCTCCCATAATCACCTTCCTCTTTATTTTGGAATAACAACTCAGTTGGAATAATTCAGATTAGAGAACCAAAGCCAGCCAGCACCTAAAACATTCTTCTTTTATGTGCCATGTTGCTTCAAGTCATTCGTCCCTGCAACTTCCCGTCTTTTGTTGATCTTAGTAACTGTTGTTCCATTTTTCACTCATTCTACTATCCATAAACTTGTTAAGGACATTGACCAATACCTATAGTTTTTCTTGCCTTTAATACGTCTTTTCAGTTTCACTTGTTGAAAAGGTCCCTTATAACAGATCTTTATACCAAATTGTTTGGTCAAAGCTTTTAATTTGGATATGAATTTTACCAATTAAGATGTCAAGTGTAGAATTTATTACACACAATGATCATCCATAGTTGTTGCGATCTAATCATGTTTTTGTTTTACAGATATAGTATCTGCATCCCATATTTAACCATCTTTGTACAGCTTAAGGTGGCTGAATTTTAAATTTTCCTTCTGAGACTTATAGACAACCATGGCAAGAGTGCCCAATCTACTGTGCTATATTTAACTCATAGCAGGAGAGAGAAGAGATGGATTTATACCTTTCCAGAACACCTGAAATTATACATAAAATCAGTGATGGCAAATAACAGAAATATACATACATACACACACACTAAACTCTCCCATCGAATTCGATGTACGAGGGCCAAGCAGATCAGTTCCTAGGAAACCAACAGCCCGACAACAGCACATGAGATTTGATTATAGTGGTGAAGGTTTTGTGCAGAATCATCCACACTTTTCGAAGGGCCAAATACAGAGATCTGGTGCACTGTGCCACAAAAGACCCTCCACAGGTTTTGAATTCAGAGTTGCCCTTCTCCTAGACCAGTTGCCATCCAATGCTATAGAACCCAGTCTGTACTGCTATTTACCCATAGCTGGAGAGAGAAGAGGATTCACACCTTTCCCAAGGGTATTAGCACATAAGTGAATGTAATGGATTCGACTGGAATTTGAATTCGAATCTCTGATTCCTCAATCCAAGCCGCTATCCATTAACCCACCGTGCCTCCTCTTAAGTATATATAAAATTTCTGACATTTGCCACCACTGATAGTCATTGTTCTCTTTTCACAAGCAATTATGGAAAGTTTCTTTGTACACAAGTATGATTTTTTTTTTTTTTTTTGTAAATGGAAGTGCATGCAAATAGGGAAGCAAAACTTATAAAAATCTAAACTAAACTTTCCCACTAATCACTACATTGGACGATGTGAAACTAGTTGCAGAACAATACATGTTGTCAGCTATTAATACACTTATACAAGGGATATCATGAAAAATGGTTTCATTAAAAGACATGGAGAAAGTTCTAGAATTGCTTCACACAAATCAACTTGAAAAGTACTGCTGATATAGTACACTGTCCACAATGTCAAGAAGCCCACAGACAAGGACAACAGCATCTACAAAAAGGTGAATAGCAGTGGGGTTAGCACCCTCAGAAACAAAATTGCTAAGGATCTGACAATATCCATATTTAAGAGCTGCCAAGCTAAGAGTGAAGCCAAAGACAGAATGTCCATGCATTATGATCTAAGCCTTAAAACAAATACCAGGACACCAAGATATCTCCTCAGTCTACACAGGTGAGGAGGTTGGAGAGAGTTCAGGTATCTCAAGAATCATGTGTTTGCTGTATTGAATTACCGAAACAGCCTTTGTGAAGTCAACATCTGATTTCAATTGCACCTTCAGGACTAAACATCCAGCCTGGGTTATGATCTGGGTATTGTGGACAAGCTTAAAATTAAATGTGGGTTCTGTTGCCTGGTACAAAGTTATGAAGTACTAGTTTTTGTCGTGGCACAAAACCAACTACCCAGAAGGTCCCAAGAGGAATCTCCTAGCCATGTAACTAAGAATGTGAAGGTGGTATGGTTTTCTTTAGTCTGGACCTGATCCCATTAGACTGTCATTTAAGGTGCTTTAGAGTAGGCCACCAAAAAGATCTCTCATCAATATTTTCAAGGCTGCTATCAAGGAGAGATGAACCAAGATGTCTAAAGAATTCTTGGTTAAGTGTTATTCACCGTTTTTTTTTTTAAGGTTGTTTTGGGGCTATCCTTGAAAATAATTGAAGCCACATTAAATGATTTTGAGGATTTTGTTTATATACTTTTTTTTTATTAATTGGCCTATTCATGTAGAAGTTGTTAACCATAATTTGTCTTGGGATTGATAGTGGAGTGGTTTCCTGTTGCCTTCTCCACGGTGGTTTATGGAGACAACCTCTAGTTAGCTATTTGTTCTTCCACCTGACTTTTGAAAGTCACAACAATTTTGTAAGTTTTGCTTTCCCATTCTGTATATTAAGTCAAACTTAACATCAAAGTCATGCACATTTTTAGATTAGTAGGTTATTATTTTGTCAGTTTATATGAATTTTGACCACTAGATTTGTAAGCACACATGATAAAAAGCTTTTGGGATTTAGTTTTTATTGAATTTCAGTTATTTTATTCATAATCCTATGTATGGAGGAATTATGAAGATTTTCTTGTAATGTGGAGATAACATTGATCAAGGTTTTGCCTTTGGCAGGGGGATGGGTTGGTGGGTTGAGAGAAGAAAAAAATTAAATTCAACAAAGATTTGAATTTGAATTATTTTAAGAGCACCCACCCACAATCCATAAAAATGTACTCCACCATGCCTAGATTAAAAGGGGTTAGGAGAAACCAGTGTACCTGGAACTGAATAGTCATTTAATTCAGATTAATTTAAGATTTATAGAAGTTGGATTCATTAAATAATTATAAATAAATATAACTGAAAAATGCACATTTGAAAAAAGAGGGGGGGGGGGGGGGGAGAAAAAAAAAAAAAAAAAAAAAAAAAAAAAGTAATTTCAGACTATTTAACTTGGAATAAAAAAGGCATTGGTAGTAGAAGAAAAAGCAATGCCTAATTGTAAAATATTTTATTATTGTGGCCCCCTGAAAAAACAAACCACACAACAGGAATATGCAAGCTGAAAATACAAAGTTTCTAAAATATTTGACCTTGGGAAATGCAGAAGTCAAAAGGGAATAGTTTTCCAAGGAAAATACATTCTAAAATTTTTGCCTGTATGTGTTTTTCTTTTCAGTAAGGTTCAAAATTATTAATGGCATAACTGGGCAAGAGCATCAGACATCCCCATAAATTCAAGGTTAATAGGATCTAATTTGGTCATGTGAAGGAAGGTGGATAAAGCTTATCAGAAACTGAGAAAATCTTAGATTATTGAAAAATTATCATTGCTTCAAAGATATTGAACCAAAGTGTTTGCATAGGCTAGAAATATAAAATTTTACAATATCACTGTGCAATCGAATAAGTAATCAAAAACGATTTTGTGCCATAATTGTGGAAATCTCTTGCAGGGCTTAAGAGTCATTGCAGATTACACAATTTATAGGCCACTTGAACATATTTCATTGATTTTTATTCTATTCAATTATTTTACTCATGTAATTTATTAGTATCTTTAATTTTGTTGCATAATATATAAACAGTAAAATTTGTAAGTAATCATGTATTTTCATATGACAGTGTAAGTAGTCAATGCAATAGTCATCTCATGTTAATGTGTTTGAAATAGTTATACTTTATTAATGAGATGACAGCCATTCAAAGCAAGCCAATAGTCCACTAATATGCCAGGGGCTACTGGTTGTGAAAGAGAATGAGAAAACTTTAGAGGGGACTGGAAATCCAATCCAAAACAGGATTGGAGATAAACCACTACTCCCACTTTTATTATACATCACACACACTTGTTGCAATGTATTTATAAAAATTGAATGTTATAGTCTCTTATAAAAAAAAGAAGAAAAAAAAAAGAAGAAGAAAAAAAAAAGAAGAAAAAAAAAAGAAGAAGAAAAAAAAAAGAAGAAGAAAAAAAAAAGAAGAAGAAAAAAAAAAGAAGAAGAAAAAAAAAAGAAGAAGAAAAAAAAAAGAAGAAGAAAAAAAAAAGAAGAAGAAAAAAAAAAGAAGAAGAAAAAAAAAAGAAGAAAAAAAAAAAAGAAGAAAAAAAAAAAAGAAGAAAAAAAAAAAGAAAAAAGAAAAAAAAAAGCTGATCAGTTTTCTTTTTCTTCCATTTTAAACTTTTATAACTTTCCTATTGAAACACCAAGATTAGATTGTCTTTAGATTTATAAAAGTGTTAAAAAGATTGCAGTTACCAATTGGGAGATCAATCCTTGATCAAGTAATGAAAGTCACATACTTTGGTTTAGCAGAAACATCATAAGTGATAGAAATAATGAGAAGTAACTCATATTCAATCAGCTAAAAAGACACCTGAACACAGGTGGAGAGTATCTAGATAAAAGGTGTTTATAACAACCAAAATGAAAACAATAGCTTTCATAAGTCTATGTATTACAATAGGCTCATCTTAGTTTGTTATTTAAGGAAAGATATTTTCACTTCTCACACACACACTGTGCATGTGAAGAGTGATTAGCCCAACCAACTTCCTAAAATTTGACCAAAAATAAGGGTTTCTTAATTGAGCAGAGTTTTTTTTTATGCCTCATGCATATCTGCACACAAAAGCTGCATGATATCAGCTGAATAAATTTTCACTGCATAATATTTATCACTGAATTAAGTGCATTGACAAGGAAGGAGATTACATTGAAAATTAATATTTATTTCCCACATTTTGAAATATTACTGTACTTCAGTAAAAGGCTATTATTTAAAAACCCAAGACTACTACCTTGAAGTTTATGGTGAGGTAAGAAGCTACATATTTCCAGTGAATTTAATACTCAATGCCAGATAAAATATATATGTGTGAGTTTATGTACTCCTTTGCCCCCACCATCAGGTGATCATTGTCCATTCTGATTTCTGGATAGAGAAAAAAAAAAAAAAAAAAAAAAAAAAAAAAAAGTCCTGCTCTGTAGCATCCCCGCCACGTGTCAGTTAGATCCGTAGTATATAAAATGGAACATAAAGCAAACGGTAGATACCTGTGCTGATGTCCTTCGCAGAATGCTCTAAATGATCTGGGAAGAAGTTACAACAAGGGGAGAACAAATTAAAAGCAAACAAAAAAAGTGAAAAACTCAAGCATTAAAAAGGAAAAGTATTCAAATTAAATTAGATAAAAATATCACAAAATCAAGAACCTCTCAAGGAATACGAGAAAGTTACTAATAGGAGTCACTTTAGCAACAAGTTTTGTTGCCAAGGTAAATTCCTTTAGTGACCAAAAGTTGGTATTTTATTTGATAAAGACAAATGCATTACGATTCCCATTAAAATTTGATGTGAGGACCTTTGCTGTTTTTTTTTCCTCTCCCCCACCATTTTTGAAAATTGTATTGTCACATTCTTGTATCTGAGAAAGCATGAAAAAGCTTGATAGGATAAATATCTGAAGAGAAAAGATCATTTCAATTTAAGATTGGTAGAATAAATTTGTAAATGCAGCATTAAGTATTATCAAAAGGAAAATAAAAAGGTATTTTAGCTTTTTTTTTTTATTTAACAAAATTTAATTTTATAGGATTGAAAAAAGTTCCAATATTTAAAAATATACAAATTTAGTGAATAAAGGCTTTTGATTTGTCCTCTTGAGAACAGATGGCAGATTCATTCATTAAAGAGCTAAACATGTTACATGGCCAAGATTAGATCATTATTAACAGGATAGACAAATCTACCTAATGTGATCTTTTTCTTCTTTTTAAAAGAGCAACAGGATTCGGCTTTACACAAATAAATTAATTAAAAATTCATTTTAAACTTATAAAGTTTTTGGTATTTGACCAAATATTGTGACAAAGTCATCCCTTCAACACAGAATAAACAAAATCCTATCACAAATTGTTAGAGTAGGTCCTTTACAAATATGTACTCAATTATTAGCAAAAATAAGGGGAAAGTTAACCCATGAGAGGTTCCTTTACTATGATTAAGAAACTACAGGAAAAAAATTTCATTTTTATAAAAAAAGTTACAAGAAAACAAGTTTTAATTGCAAGATTCAACAGCAAAAAATATTGATAATCTTTTACCTATTATAAAAAAAAAATACCAACACAAACAGAACATTAAATGTTAGATTAGGTTAGCAAAAATGTAATATTTAATTAAATGTACATAAAGATGTTTAACAAAACAGAAAGTGGCAGATTCCTTTATACAATAAAAGGATATAAACAGACTTAACAGAATTACTTTTATTAATCCTTTAACAAATCTCTTTTCAAATAAACTTTAAGAAATTGATTTTTCATTGAAATATCCACAGAAGTATTGGTCTACTAGAACAATATAAGATTATCATTTAAAGTGGAATAAGTTTTAAAACAGGCCAATGTCTTTACAAATTAGATTATTTTAAATTATTTAAAAAAATTTGTAATTGCAATAACTGATTATTGCAGAGTAATTGACTTATTTGGAATATAATTCTGGTATAGATCAATTTAAGTACTTTGTAATTAAATTTTTTTTTTTTTTTCTTTCTAAAAATTTTTTTTGTATAAGCTTTTCAGAAAGAACAAAAAACCCCCAAAACAAAACTGTTTTTATTAAAAATTACAAGTTATGGTTTTACTGGATATAATTAGTTTTGTTATATAGTAGCAAAAGGGTTAATGTGGCAAAAGATGATTTATAGATATTCAAGTTTTTAAGTTTAGTTTCCCAACCTCCATAATTATGTATCTGACCTGGCATTAATTTATGCATTAACTTTCACAAGCAAAAATTGCTCACATTAAGCATTTTTTTGTCCTTATAATAAAACCAAAATTTCTGATATTTATAGAACCACACAAATTCAATTTTGATTGGCTTTGAAATATAAAAAGCAAGAACAAAAGGTTGAAGTTTGTGTGTATATATAATATATATATATATATATATATATATATATACACACACACACAAATTTTTGCAACAAAAATTCATTTAAACAGGTCTTATTAAATTCAACTAATTAAATTAAGGTCTGTGTTTTTTTTGTTTTTTTTTTTTATTATTATTATAATTATTGTATTTTTCCAATTTTCATGGAAGTCGTTGCACATCCAGATCAAAATTGTGAATAAACTATTTAAATACTGGAGTTGTACAAGAGACAATGCAGCTGGAAATCATTTTTTTTTTTTTTTTTTTTTTTTTTTCATAGTAAGCACTCCAGATCATAAATATTGAACAAAAAAAAAAAAAAAAAACGTGGCCCAGCAGTTTACTATGTAAACATACTGTAAATTGATCCATGGAAAAAGCCAAAACAAATTTCTTCATATAACAATTTTTAAAAAAATAAAATATTTTGAAATGCATAAGCTAGAATTCTTTCATACATTGCTATTGATTATGCCCTCCAGATTATGAAAAAAAGATTTTTTTTTTTTTGTTCGAGTACTTTTGACAGTACTAATAGGCATCATGAACAAAAGTTTTGTTGGCTACAATCTGACATTTTTTAGTGTCACATTTCAACTTTAAATGCATGCAACAGAAGTCATGTAGAATGGTTCCACTAAGTTAGACAGCACTGAAAACAGAGATTTTGTTCCTTTTGTATAATAATGGTTTAGGATATTTTGTGTGAGTGCTGTATAGAATTTTGATATTATCTACTAATAGTTTTCTTTCAGCTGATTGTGATCAACACAAAAATTGCACTAAGTTTCAATAAATGAAAACTTAGATTCAGTCAGTTGTGTCCCATGCATGATACATGCTTGTATCTTGTGATATATGACTGACGAGGCAGATTTTTCCCCCTGCAGTAGGTTGCCATTTTATTCTGCAGAAGACCAATTGCCATCCAAGGCAACCTGGTCTGTTCTGCAATTTACCCATAGCTGTCGGGAGAAGAGGTGGATTCATACCTTTCCCAAGGGTATTTGCACGTAATTAGAATGTAATGGTTCCAAATGGAATTTGAACTCATCTGTCAGATTGCTTAATCTGAGCCGCTATCCATTACTCCACTGTGCCTCCAAAAAACAGGAACTTTGGACAGTTTATTCACAATTATCCCAAAGTTAGATAAATACAAAAAAAAAAAAAAAAAAATTAAAACAGACAGACTTTATTTTATCAGTTGAATTTAATTGTGTGTGTGTGTGTGTGTGTGTGTGTGGTGTGAGATGTGCTAAGGAGTTCTTGGCCCATCCAACTTTCCAAAATATGACTAGGAAGTGATTTCAGGTTTTATTTTTAAAACCTTTAATGAACCAAGAAATTTTTAGCACCAAGTGTGTGTGTGTGTGTGTTACTTTCATGGTTTAAAACAATGTAACAAGTAGAATAGAAGACAAAATGGAAGCCATGGATAAAACAGTTAAATAGGTTATTATGGAAACAATAATTGAGAAACAGTTTGATAAAAAGAAGCAATTATTTACAAGTTGTAGAATAAAATTAAAACTACCAGGAAAAAAAAAAAAAAAAAAAAAAAAATCTAGCAATCTAAATCTATGAAGAGTAGAAACAAAATAAGAGTGCAGGAAAAGACAAAAGATTTATTTAGGATAAAATGCTAAGTCAAATCTTAACATGCAGTAAAGAATAAAAAAAAAAAAAAAAAATAAACAAATAAATATAAGGAGAAATAACTTATTCACGCTTTGCTATAATACAGAATTTTAGGATTATTTCTACTTTTTATTAGAGAAAGTATTTTAATTTTAAATATTTAAAAAAAATCATTCTCATATGAAAAGGAAAGAATTAAGACACGTCATTATTTGTAGCTGGTTCAAAGTTGTTACAAGAATGAGGTCAGTTTCATCTTATAATGAAATACTTGGCAAAGTTTGACAATTGTATCTAGCAAAAAAGAAGTATGAAAAGGATGAATTTTTTCTTGGCACTGCTATTATAGTATACTCGCTCAGCAATTTTTATGGTTTTAAAAAGCCATTTTTACAATATTAATGAAACTTAAGTATATGAGACTGAAGTTTTGTATTTTTTTGTGAATTGACAACGAAAATATTAGTTATGTTAGACATTTTTATGAGTTTATGAAAAAAAAAAAAAAAAAAAAAATTGATTTGCTAGTTATTTCTTTACAATATGGTAAATAAATATTGCATTGTAGGTGGTACACATTATTATAAACTTTGAATATATAACATTGTTGTTGTAAATAAACAATCTAATAAAAGTGTATAATTTTGTTGCCAATTCTCATAAAAAAAAAAAAAAAAAAAAAAAAAAAAAAAAAAAAAAATTATTAAAAGAATGCACGAAAATTAAATCTCATATGTTTGGACTTTATTAAAATTCTAAAATAGCCTCTTACAATGACAGAAATTATTGAAGGAATATACAATAATAGCAGTGTCAAGAGAAGACCTGTCCTTTTGGAAAAGTTTTATTATTTTTATTTTTGTGAGTATAATTGTTAAAGTTTGCCACAAACTCTTACTCATATATGCTCCACCAATTACCACCCCCAGTTATTTTATATATATATGATTAGTGCAAATATAAAAATTTGCCACTTAGCTGATGAATTTGAGTAGACATTCTGTTGATTTTTTTATTTTTATTTTTTTAAACAGTATCTTATTTCATCTACTACCCTGAACATTGAGAAATTTTATCTTAAGAAAAATGTGCCCTCTGGCAGGATCCAAACTTGCATCTTCCTTTGCAGGAGAAACCATGCCAGGGCTCTATTTTTGTCTTCAAGCATATTTTACTAATTTAGATACTTGAAAATTCATAACTGCTCCAAAACATAAATGAAGCAATTTCTAAAGAAACAATGGATTTTTATTTATTAATCCAACAAATATATATATATATATATATATATATATATATATATATAGTGTGTGTGTATGCCTCAAATTCAATATGGATATCTTAATGTTTTTATAAGTCTATGAAATTTGCTCATTTTTTTTTCTCTTTAAATTCTCCACAACCCCAATATAATTTTTGTTATGTGCAATAAATTTCTGAACTTCAAGACTAAAAGCAATGACTAATTACACTTTCATAAGCCTTAGTGAATGCTTTTTGTGCCTAATACAAAAGGCCTTTATGGTGTCGTCAGGCTTCCATATTTTTCCACAAGTGTTTTTCAGCATTTTTTTTTTTTTTATATTTTAAAAATTATTGCTCTACTGTATATGTATCCTTTTCAACTTTTAAGATATTTTTTATACTTTTATTAATATCCAGATGTGGTTTATATTAAAAGGTTTCTTACCATATCAGTAGCATGACATTCCATTACTTTCTGTTGCCTACTCAATGGATATTAAGTCCTTGACTTCGAATTCAAAATAACACTCATCTTCACAGTAACATGTTTTTCTAATACACCTACCCTTAAACAAAAGGGACGTTCCATTTCTTTCTTAATGTTATTTATTAGAGCTTCTTTTGAGAAATCAGCTTGCAGGAATTGTTGAATGCTTCATTCTTTTTGCTTACAATTAGTGTCTTGTCTTAGTTACATGAAAAAATAATTATTGCTTTAGCCTTAATTGTAAGATTTTTCAAAATGGAGCAAAAATTTTCATATATAACCAATTAAAAGGAATAAAAATAAGGAAAAAGTAACTAGAATAGAATACACAGCAAACAAATGGAACATAAGATGTGCTGCAAGTAGGTATAAAAAGAAAAGTGAGTAATATTGGAGGAGGGATGACCAATTCTCTTTGTATATAAAAATGTTTTGCAAAACTATTTCAGTATCATTTATTGAAAGTACTATATCAAATATACTAATACCACTACTAGTAATAATAATAATACTACTACTACTATCAATAATACTAAATAATAATGCTATCAATAATACTAATAATGCTATCAATAATACTAATAATACTATCAATAATACTAATAATAAAAAAAAACTATTATAATAAATATATAAAAATTAAAAAATTGATAAAACAGTGACTAGAGTGTTCTCATTTAGCTAATGTCTTACTATTATCTGGGAGGAATTTCTACTGCACCCTGTACTATAATTTAAAATTTGCACATGGAAAGAAATGTTTTTGTGAATCTAGTTCAATACTTGCAAAAGTAATCTTGTTTTCCATCACTTTACATGAAATGGAAAAAAACAAAAACAAAAAAAAACAAAACAAAAAAAAAAAACAAAAAAAAACACACAAACAAAAAACCCTAATGTTTTGTACTATAGATAAATTTACTTTGTTTTATAAATTCTTTCCTCTGCTTCCTAAGTAATTACATAATTATATGAATAAAGCCCAAACTATCATCACTAACACTGGAATGATACAATTTTAATGAATACCTATATTCATGTATATTCAAAGGAAAAACTTGCTTTATTTTAGACAAAAATCTTGATATATATATATATATATATATATATATATATATATATAAATAAATGAAGTAGTAGTAAAATCTACATCTTTTGATTATGTTGACAATTTACATCCCAGGTTGTCTGTTTTTAGCTATCTGAGCATCCCTCACTCCACAAAGAAAGGAGTAAAGTTAATTTGTCTAAGGCTGTTTAGAAAAAAGAAGTCTGTGTTAAGAAGCTTCAGGAAAGAGCGAGAGAGAGAGAGAGAGAGAACCACCCAGGAACAGACAGGCAACATGTCACTACCTGCCGCCCAATGCAGCTTTCTCCCATATCTGCCTGCAAAATGGGCAAAAATTTTAAAAATATCAGCAATATTTAGGGACAACAATAACTTACAAAAAACAATGCTGAAAAGGAAAAAAAAAATGACAAAGACAAGGCTAATCAAGAAAAAGAAAAAGAAAAAAAAAAAAAAAAAAAAAAAAATAATGAGAGAAAAAAAAAAAAAAAAAAAAAAAAAGAACAAACAACTAGTGCACACTTACAAACTGAGAGAACAGTTTTGCAGAAAAGGATCCATTTGATAGTTTTATTTAGACTGAATATTCAAAATATGCATAATTAAGATTCTTCATTTCTCTTGTCCAAATTTTGCAAATATTGTTTGTTACTATTTAAGAATTTTAAACAATACAGATTACTTAAGATTCTTTCCAAAACCATATTTAATCTAGAAAGTTACAAATTTAGTAATTTTAAAGACTAAAAAAAAAAAAAAAAAAAAAAATTTTTTTCATTTTGAAAGCCTTTCGGAATAAGTTGCTCCTATTCATTTGTAGTGACATTCTAATTAGAACTCTTCCAAATTGGATGATAATAAAAAAATTGGATAATCTTGTATTCAGATACTAAAAGCCATCTCTTAACTAAGTTTTATCAAATCCATTGTAAAAATGACACCTAATTTCAGGCAGAAAGACAACTTGCTCTAACGGCAGAAGAAAAATAAATGAAATTTGAAAACAGAAGTTGGTCTTTTCTGCAAATACTGTAGATCGGAAGAAATAAAATTCGAAATAATAAATTTTATTACAGAAGTGCATTTCTAGATAGAGAAAAATGGCATAAAGTGTTGAACGATGCTGCCACTACTTCAAATCAGAAACTTTGAAACCCAAGTGAGGGAAACTATAACTGGATACAGGCGTCACCATACAAAACAGAAAGCAGTGAGATTTAGATATCAGCCTTCCATCTAAAATTGAAGGAATTCAGGAGCATTTAGGAAGAAAATATATATAAAAAATAAAAAATGATATCTTAAAATTGAAACTTATGCTGCATGCCCAAATTAAGTCTTCCGTATTCCTTTCCCAAACAATGGTCTACTGAAGAAATTGACCACAAACTCACTCCAACCAAACACAAAAAAAACACTTCACTTTCAATGAACCAGATTTTATTCACAAGTGGTTTGGTATACAACATAGATATCAAACCTTAGAAAGTATACTAGCAAATGATCAGACTTAATTTGTGACAATACAGAATTACTAGTCTATGACAGTCATTATTATTTAAACAGTTTTTTTTTTTGATGGTGAATTTAAAATTTGTGTTCTTCCCAACAGTAACACGTCTGTTACTAAGTCAGAGGGAATTGGCTGTGAATTGATAGGGAAAAGGATAAGCTCAACCAAATCTATTTACAGAAGGCACACTACACGAATGGATATTGCTTTGGATTTCCACTCAGATATGTAGAGGGAAATAGTCAGGTGCTCAGATGTATTGCCGCTCTACAACCACAGCTGATGATGAGACTGATGATATATATATATATATATATATATATATATATATGAGATATAGATATATATTTCCATAGTTATCTGACTACTACTCATTTCCAAGGGCAGCTTAAAAATCCCTGTAGTTGTTGTTTAACACCCAGAGCCAACGTGGATTTATAGTGCAACTACAAAGAGATTATATATATATATATATATATATATATATATATCAATCAATGTACAGGACAGTAAGAATATAATTCTAGGTTGGTGCAAAAATAATGACGTAATAATGTCGTTTTTTGACGTATTTTTTAACGTCAAAAAACATTACATCATTATTTTTGCACCAACCTAATATAAAGCTAAAAACACTAATATTCCATGATTATAATTTATTACATTGGAATTGTAATAAATTATAACCATGGAATATTAGTGTTTGAGCCCTTTATATATATATATATATATATATATATATATGTATGTGTGTGTGTATATATATATATATATATATATAGACAGTATTTAATGACTTGACCCTTGGGACCTACTGCCAAATTTGGTAATATAAAAAGTTGAGAATTTTCAATAAGAAATTTTAAAGGTCATTTCAAATTAAGATCATCCCCATTTCATTTACTTTCACTATATGAAATGAAAAGAATTTTAATTTATTTTATTGAATGTTTAACTGCCTCTGTTGAGTATGGTATACGTGACTGTGACCAGAAGTAGCAGCAATGGTGCTCAAAATTACCTGTTATAAGGTGTGTGCTGCCTGGACTTGGGTAAGTAACTGTATATTGTGAAGATTGTGAAGTATAATATGACAGTCCTGTGAACGGAGCAGAGAAATCACACTAGTTATACAAAGAAAATGATTCAAAACATTAATATGTGGACCAAAGTAAAATATTCTGTTTTGAATATGTAAGCGAGATTGCAAAGGAAAGAGAAGAAAAAATTACCTAAATTTCATTTTGCCTGATATTAGAGGAAAAAAAAAAAAAAAAAAAAAAACCATCACTCAATTTTAAAAAGTGGTAAAGGAACAAAAGAAACGTTAAGACACTAGTCTAAACTCTCAATTCATTGTTAGATTAGAGGCGAGATAAAAATTGGCATTAGTGAAATAAACTGGTCTACTTGTAAAAAAATAAGGAAAATTAGCCTTCTTTAGAGCTTCACCGAGCTGCAAAATTTGTCAGAATTGATTTAAAAAGCAGAGTTCTATTCATAATATCAATACAGTGTCAAAACAATCCTGACTTTTACAGAGCAATCAGCACAGTTTTTATTTATTTACAAATGCCATGCCTTGGAAATCTGCTTACGTCATTAATATATGCATATGTTTTTATACATCTGTAATTTTACATAAATTTTTGTTCTTTAATGACAAAAATGAATGTGTTAAAAAAAAAAAAAAATTTTGCCCAACAATCATTTGTTTAAAATATTTTCCTGTATATATCTGATCTTTATTTAAAAAGAAATTTTTTTCATAAAAAACAAATCAAAAAACCCTTTTCATACACAGATATCAATGATGTAGGCAGTTTTAAACTCAATACTTGTAAACAAATCACTAAGTTTCGATAACTTTTTTTTTTAAAGTTGGGTATCGATTTGACATTGCATCACTCTTATGAACATGGTCAACCTCACATCTAATATTCTGACAATATTTTTTGATTCTGGTGACTGTTGCGACAAAAGTAAGGTCTAAAAAGTGCTAATAAAAAAAATTTCTTCCCTTATTTTTATGTGGACCAGTTTATTTAAGTAATGCCTAAAAATCTCACTCTGAATGATCATGGTAGAAATTCAGTCAGACAAACGAAGTAACAGACCTTGAACAAAATATTTAGAACCTAAATGTCTATGTTTATTTATTCCACTTGTTAATGTTTAAGAAGAACACAAGCTTTTCAGAATAGCCAAAATAAACCAAGTGAAAGAAACAAAGTTAATTCCTGGTGTTAAGCAAATGTAAAATGACTTTTCTCCAGTGTTTATTTTTACAGAAAAAAAAACTAAGTTTTCAAAAATCTCCTTTGAGAAACTAATGAAAATTATTGGTGAATACAGCAAAGTGAACAAAGAAAGAAAGATCCACACTGTTGTCTTGAAAGAATGCTTTGCTTTATAAAAAAAAAAATGTTTAGAAAACATGTTTAATATTGATATAAATAAAAAATTAATTTTTAAATACCTACATACAAGATTTACTCTTTACACAATATACTATAAACTCTTTGCAGAAATTCATGCTGTCAATAAGTGTGCAATGTATTAGTCTGACTACATTTTTATTGTTTCAATAGAATATCATAATCAACTTTTAGTATGTATACAAAAATCACACTAATGGCAGTTACAAAAATACTAAAGCATGATTATAAGTAGGTTTAGAAGGATACATTTGATCTTTAAGTTATTTGATATAAAAAGAACCCAAAAAAACTGGTCTTTATTATTATGTTATTTAAATATGTTCAGCAAAGTTGTATTTAACTCATTTTAGCTTAAAAGAAAAAAAAAATTTGTCAAGCGTTTAATAGAGAAGAAAAAGTTTGTGAGCACATGGGGTGGGGAGGGAAGATAAAAATGCTTACCATGAACATGGGTTCCAGGGTGTCCTTCGTGAACCTGGCCAGGCATTTTAGTGATAGCCCTAGAGGGGAATGCAAACGTGCCACCTGGAGTAGCCAGGGGGCCAGAGGGTGCAACCTTCCGGGGGCTGGTAGGCTCCGAGGGAGGCTGGGACAAAGAGGCTACATTGGGAATCTGAACTGTCAATTGCTCAGGGATGGGTGTTTGTACTGGTGCTGGTTGAGGAATAGAGCGAACGTCCATGCCAAATCCTGGATTAACTAGAACCTGGAAAGAGTCATTAGAAATTAAAAAGCGATTTTATTCATAAAAATTATTTTAATGAATTTTTGCCAGCATATCTGAGTATTAAATTTAGAAAGCAACATCACATTTTGGAGAGGGGGGGGAGAAGAAAAAAGAGCAGTCATATGTAACAAAGTTAATTTATCAAGACAATTATTATAGCTACACAATCTTTATCTGAAACACTAGGGAGCTGATATTTTACCAATTTCAGAATTACTAGTTCAGTACCTATTACTTTGCTGATGGCAAAATAATTAAATTTCAACTCTAAATTATTTGCTCATTTAAAATATTTATTAATTATAAAATTAAATTAAAATCTCTAGTACTGTTTCATTTCCAAACAATTTTTGGAATAACTTATTTTGAAAATTACTGAGTTTATAAGTGCATTCTTGATATTAGTTGCTAAGGTTATAGGAAATTCAATCATTTTGATAAGGGGTGGTAGGATATTCATTTTTCAGACAACCTTTATATCAAAATATGAGTTTCAAAAATCAGGTTAATAAGAACACTGGATTATAAATCTTACTATTCTTTCTCATTCAGAGTTGAATCAGACCAGGAAACAGTAGTATTTAAAGTGCTCAATACATGTGAGAAAAAAAATAAACACAAGTAAAAATAATATAAGTAAAAATGGTTGCATATTTTAATTGACCTGCTGATTTTTAAAGTAATTAAGTATATATATATATATATATATATATATATATATATATATATATATATATATATATATATATATATAAAATCAAAACAAAAAAAACAACAGAGGCATGTATGACTAGTAGAAACACTAATATAGCGTGATCCAAGGTCTCTTTAAAATAAGACGTTGAAGAGTACACAACAAATACACAATTCACATCTCTGAATCTAAGTGAATCCAGAGATGTAGATTGTTTAGAGTGATGTAAAAAGCTGACAAGGAGAAAAAAAAAAGTTCTGTTTTCATAATTTCTGAAGAGAGATTTTGCACCTGTATCATCATTGTATCACCCAAATAAAATCTACTACCATATCTTAATGTCTTTAATAACATTAATAATGATTGCCCTCCATTGCTATCCCCTATCTCAGTTCATCATGAGACAACCTTGACAAAGTTCCTTTAAAATTTTTGCTAATGCCTTTTACAGATTTCATTATCTGTAAGTTTTCTATTTTACTTTAAGTTGGGACAGAAAATATTTCAGAGTAACTGACAATATATTTTGTAAGAAATATATTCCTGGACTAACTGATGTCTAAAGAAATTTCCGAGTCTTTATTATATGACAGTGAATTAAATATTGATGCAAGACAATTTATAGAAGCTGTTACCATATTTTGTCAAGTTGCACAAAAGAAAAATATGCATTATTTAAAGCTCAAAACTTTACAGATTGTTAGAAAATACCGACAAATAGCAGAGAAGGGAACATTTAACAAGTATTATTAAAAGTACCTATATCCTAATGAGGCATTTAATTTTGTGCTAAAATGGACATTTCTATTAGAAGTAACCCAAAAATGACACCAGTTTAAATCATAGCTTCTTGAAAAAGAGTTTTGTGAACGACAAGCATTTTTCCTTACCTCTCCATCAATATAAGCCATTTCACCTCTAACAACAACCCGTCGGACAACACCTGAAACTTGTCGCCCAGCAAATGGAGTCCATTTGCATTTTGAGAATTTGGTGTGTTGTGGAATTGTATATTTTGTGTCCAAATCAATTTCAACATAAGTATCTGGTTGGTCAGGAAGGTTGAAGATCTTCTTTGGATTTGTGTGTAATCTGAGAATAATGTCCTAAAAAGAAAAAAAAAATAGAAAAGATAAAATAAACATTGTACTGCATTTATTATGACTTTAATTTCAGCATCTTGCTGTCTAATAAGACTTATGAACAAAGGACCTAAGAAGCTCAAGATTATTTCAATTGCTAAATATTAAATTAATTCTTGATTAGAGAGAGGTGCGAGAGGAAAGAGAGGTGCGAGAGGAAAGAGAGGTGCGAGAGGAAAGAGAGGTGCGAGAGGAAAGAGAGGTGCGAGAGGAAAGAGAGGTGCGAGAGGAAAGAGAGGTGCGAGAGGAAAGAGAGGTGCGAGAGGAAAGAGAGGTGCGAGAGGAAAGAGAGGTGCGAGAGGAAAGAGAGGTGCGAGAGGAAAGAGAGGTGCGAGAGGAAAGAGAGGTGCGAGAGGAAAGAGAGGTGCGAGAGGAAAGAGAGGTGCGAGAGGAAAGAGAGGTGCGAGAGGAAAGAGAGGTGCGAGAGGAAAGAGAGGTGCGAGAGGAAAGAGAGGTGCGAGAGGAAAGAGAGGTGCGAGAGGAAAGAGAGGTGCGAGAGGAAAGAGAGGAAAGAGAGGAAAGAGAGGAAAGAGAGGAAAGAGAGGAAAGAGAGGAAAGAGAGGAAAGAGAGGAAAGAGAGGAAAGAGAGGAAAGAGAGGAAAGTCCAGTGTGCTAATGAATGATGACTGTAAGCAGAAAGTGTGACTTACATCCAAGGTGAGCCTTCCTTCATTGACTGCAGTCAAAAGCAGAGGAAGCATTGTTTCCAACCCAGGAAAGCCAGGTGGAGGTTTATTGCTATCTTTTTCTTTGACACAGTGAGGAGCTAAGAATAGTAAAAATGAAGTATTACAAAACATACAAACACACAACAAGCAACAAAAATCAAATTAAATCGGCGGGGGGGGGGGGGTCTATAAACTGAGTGGTTACAAAATGATTAAAAAAGAGTTTTTAAAACTAAAACCAGATAAAAAATATTTCCACCAATGACTTAATAAGATTCAACAAAATTGGAAATATTTACAGGTAGTTTTGCCAATGTTAAAATATCTTATTAGAATTCCATTTGTCCCTGCCTTA
Source organism: Acanthosepion lycidas (assembly GCA_963932145.1). Taxonomy (NCBI): domain Eukaryota; kingdom Metazoa; phylum Mollusca; class Cephalopoda; order Sepiida; family Sepiidae; genus Acanthosepion; species Acanthosepion lycidas. The sequence continues at coordinate 12,973,798 of OZ010580.1, read as the reverse complement.
GTTAGCACAACCATTACAGCCTGCCAAATAAATAAATAAATGCACTATTTCATTTTGGTTGCATGGAAAGAGGGAAAACGACACTATTTTGTTTCAGTGAGAAAATGAAAGAAAGAAAGAAAAGATAGAAGTGTTTATATGTCAGTTTCCGTGAGATGGAAAAGTTGTCAGTTACAAATCTCTTCATTTGTATCTCCTTACTTCTTAAAATAATGACCAGCATTCACATTTATGATTGTTATTGCAATATTTTGCCAAAGTTGTTAAGCTGAAATCTTTAACGAAGTGATCAGGGAATTTCTACGAATATTTTATTGTAGAAACTGGTCCAAATTTATTCAATCATTAACTTAAGAATTATCAGAAAATCCAAATAGGAAAACTGAAATTTTCATGGGTATTTCTAGTAAATATCAATAAGCATATTTTATATATATTTGTTCATTCAGTAGATGATACCTCTTGCTGATTATGTGAAAGGAGTTAACATTGTGTATTGAAATATAGCGTTACTTGATTGTGGGCACATTTAGGCACCTCACACCAGACTGTAAGCATGTGAAACTTTCGGGCATATTTGGCCACTCTCAGCTTTAAAAGGAGTTATATTGGAATAAAGTGCTGCAGCTGACACTTGAGTTTGAAAGTAGATCACGTGACCGTAAGGGAAACTCATAAATAGAACGTAGTGTGACATCTAAATGATAGTCATTTCTAGTCTATTACTATTCAGATCACCATTTCTAGTCTATTACTATTCAGATCACCATTTCTAGTCTATTACTATTCAGATCACCATTTCTAGTCTATTACTATTCAGATCACCATTTCTAGTCTATTACTATTCAGATCACCATTTCTAGTCTATTACTATTCAGATCACCATTTCTAGTCTATTACTATTCAGATCACCATTTCTAGTCTATTACTATTCAGATCACCATTTCTAGTCTATTACTATTCAGATCACCATTTCTAGTCTATTACTATTCAGATCACCATTTCTAGTCTATTACTATTCAGATCACCATTTCTAGTCTATTACTATTCAGATCACCATTTCTAGTCTATTACTATTCAGATCACCATTTCTAGTCTATTACTATTCAGATCACCATTTCTAGTCTATTACTATTCAGATCACCATTTCTAGTCTATTACTATTCAGATCACCATTTCTAGTCTATCCTCTATGCTATACGGACCAATATTCTCCACTTTATTCACTATACTATTTCTCTATTCAGGTCACTATACGGATTACTATTCAAGCAAGTATTATTGAGCAAGTCCTATTAGTGCGAGTGAGAGTCAAAGTTGTCTGACACCATATTGTTCAATGGCATATTTTAGTTGTATCTGCGATTACAAAGTCTCTACTACAATGAGCATTACAAAAATGACAAGTATTTGTTGACATCACAAAAAAGGGTTAAGAATTACACAACCTCAGAGGATAAATGTTGAAAGGTTTGGGCTAATTACTATCCTATTCATCCAGTTTCAGAAGTATAAACATTCAACAATAATGTATTGGGTATTATAGTGGTAATGAAGAGAAGCTGAACAGTTTAAAATGCAGAGCTTTACCATGATCAGTCGCAAAACAGTCAATAACATCCATGTTATCCCAGAGTGCTTGTTGATCTTCAGCTGTCTGTAAACATGGTCGGACTTGGCATCGGCCATCTCCAATTTTGGCCCTGTCTTCTATAGAAAGGAACAAGTGGTGTGGAGAGGCTTCACAAGTGACAGGAATTCCAATCTCTTTAGCAGCTTTGATAATCATTATCTATGTGGAAGGAAAGGAAAAGGAGGAAAAAAAAAAAAAAGGGGGGAAAATCAGAGAATATATAGCCAAAATTATTTGTAATCCTAGAGAAGTATTCATTCAAAAAGACAATGTAACCAATTCTAGTTTATCAATTAGAATTAAAAAAAAAAAAAAAAAAAAGAAAAAGATATCTTGACACTTGTATGCAACAGTGGAAGCAGCAACAATTCTTTAGAATGTAATTTGGTTGAATCTATTTCATTAGAGTAAAGCACACCCCAGGCTTAACAATTTTCATAATCTTCTTGGATGTTAAAAAAAAAAAAAAAAAAAACCTATTATCTTTTATAGTTGTTAGTAACATAAAAAAAACAAACTGTTTAGTAAATAAATTAAAAAACAAAAATATTAGTTTTAAAAATGAATTACTGTACGAGGGCTGGCTGAAAAGTTCATAGGATGACCAAGATACTCTCATGGAATGTGACCAAATGAGATTTATATTTAAGCATAGTCCCCCTTGCAGTACACACACTCTTCTATCAGTGTTGCAGTGCTTGGATCCCATTGGTGAAGAAGCTTGCATCCGGTTGGTCAAAAAATTTATCAACATCAGATATGACATCACTGTGATACTGGTTCCCAGCCAAGTGTTTTTCCATGTTAGGGAACAGATGATAGATGGGGTCAAAATCAGGAGGATAGGGAGGGTGATCAACCAGTTCAAAGCTAAAATCACACATACAGCAGGCATTGAAGCCAATGATTTGTGTTCTGGAGCATTGTCCTGACGAAACAAGACTCCTTTCGTCAGTTTTCCTGAGCGATTGACAAGTTGGCATAGTACTCTCCATTGAGGGTGTGGCCCTTTCAAAGAGTCAATAAACACAATGCTTTTTGTATCCCAAAAGAATGAGGCCATCAGATGAAACAACTTTGACCTTTTTTGGAGCAATTGAGGAGGGACGTTTCCACTGCATGGATTGGCTCAAAAGGATGACCCCCCCCCAACACTCATACATGCTTTATTTATCATTTGTGATCCATTCACAAATTTAAAATGAACTGCTTAAGTCTCACTATTGAGACTTTTTTTTTTTTTTTTTTTTTTTAAAAAGAAAAAAAGTTGCTTTTAGAACAAATATAATTGAATTTTAATTAAGTTTTTGGATCATCCTGGCATTGTTTATTAAAACAGTTATATGAACAGTTACTCAAAACTAGTGATCTACTGTCTCCGGGATGATTGATCTCAAAGTGCAAGAGTAAAGCTATCAAGCACACACAAAAATATTACCTCCTCTTTACGTGCAACATGGCAAACATGCACAGGTCTTTGATAAAGTTCCGCCAGTAAAATTACAGCAGCAGTTGTTGTTCCTTCAGCATGAACACAAAGAGGTAGATTTGATGGCCAACATTCAAAATGCTGTAAAGAAAATAGTAAAACAATATTCATATCAAGACATTTATATTAGGCTGGTGCAAAAATAATGACGTAATAATGTCGTTTTTTGACGTTAAAAAATACGTCAAAAATCAACATTATGTCATTATTTTTGCACCAACCTAATAATCTTTGTAAGAGAATATCTTATGGTAATAATTTTGAAATTGGTAGAAATAAATTGTAATAATAATAATAACAACAACAACCTTTTGCCAGTCAGACATGCTGTCAAGTTTGAGAGTGGTGAAGGTTTCATTTAGATACATTTTCAAGGCAGCTGCTTTGCCACCAATCTGGACCAAAGTTTGAGCATTATCTTTGCTGGCACCAACATAGATGCCATAATCACAGTGGGCAGAATTTTTTGCAAGCTGAGAAACAAAACAAAAAACAACAACAAATGAACTTATGTTTAAATATTAAATGATTTAAAGTTGTTAGACTATAAAATAGAGAATAATACTAATTCTAGAAACTTGAAAATGCTTTCAAGTTAGATTATAAAAACA